>JANRMT010062794.1:7906997-7919314 GCA_026402145.1 Polypterus bichir lapradei
TATCAATGACAAAACAATTACATTAACAATCATGTTACGTTATTTTTAAAATATTTCCTTTTCTTTTTCATTGCTTCTTTAACACACTACTTCTCCGCTGCGAAGCGCGGGTATTCTGCTAGTATCAAATATATTCGAACCCAACAATAACACTTCTCACTATTGCCAATACTAACAAAACTAAAAAGGGTAGGCCAAGTTATAAAAAAAATCAATTCACCAAGTCTTGAAAAATAAAAAAATAAAATTAAGAATAAAATAAAATATCCATCCAGATCTTTACAACCAACAATATAAAATTTATCTTAATTGAATGGCCTAATTCTCAGATAAATTTGCAAAATAAAGTAAGAATAAAATAAGACCTCTCAATATAGCCAATATTTACAAATCTAAAAAGGGTTGGCATAGTAATTAAAAAAAAATAAATAAAAAAAATCACCATGTCTTTTCCTACAATTCTCAAACTAATTTGTAGAACACAACATGTTTAGAACAGAACAATGGAACTTTTTTCTTCTTTTTTGTCTTTTTGTCTTGTTTTAAGCTTGTTTGTTTTGCAAGCAACTGAACTCTCTGTTTGCAACTGAACAGCTCCACTCTCCTTTCTCCTCAATCCACTCTACAACAACAGTCTCCTGTTTTCCTTTGTAAAAACTCTTACAAATTCATCCATATTCAAGTTATTTGTTATGGACTTATCATGGGCCAAGATCACCAAATTCCTCTTTCTTTTATGTAACATGGTGCGACGATAGGGGGTTAGGACCCGTGACAAAGTGGAGAAGGAACTCTCACACGATGCTGAAGACACACCAATTACCAGGGCTGTTACATACAATTTATGCAACTCAGGAAAGGCTTCCTTGTACTCCTGCAGGAGTTTACACACAGTGGACAGGTCTGTTTCCTTTGAACATTTTTTGAGCAGCATCTGTTTTGCCACAAGAACTTCACTTTTCAGACTTACAACATCTGCTACAGTGCCAGCCATCACAGCCAGAGGGTACAACAGGATGGGATCTAGAAATGCACTAGATTTGGGTGCAAGACTAGATATGGCTCTCATCAGGTCAATATTCTTGTGTGAAAATCTAGTTTCCATTTCTTATATGGCGCTGTCAAGGATTTTGAGCAGGGATCTTTTCAGAGACTGATGGGGGGAAATGGTAGGGTCACCAGAGTCTGTATGGCCCAAAGTTGAGAGCACAACACTTTGACCCTGGTGTTTGCTCATTGTTCTCCTTCTCTTTGTTGGATGTGACTCATCCTCAGTAGGAGATGACACTGCCCAACAGTCATCCTCAAGGATGTTTTTTAAGGAGTCCTGTGCTGCACTAACAACCCTCAGAAGCACTGCACAGATCAACTGACTGAGACTGTAGAATAGCATTTGCTGGTTTCAAGACACCAAGCACCGGCACTAGGAACTTTCCAATCTCAAAGAAGTGATGCCTCTTAATTTGGCATAGCAGGCCTCATGCCTCGGTGCACAGGTCAATTGCAGCATCATCATCCTCTGTCATCTCAGATAGGATACTAAGGATTTGTTCTTGATTGTCCACAGTGCACCTTGTCACCTCATAGTGGCTTGTCCATCTGATCTCAAGCAGCCTTTTTAGACAAGGTGCATCATGTTTATTGAGCACATAGTGGTGGTGAAAAAAGTTGTAGAGTGAACTAGATAGGCTAAAAAATCTTTTTGCACACGGCTCACTCTGCATGGCATGCACAACCACTAAGTGCAGTTGGTGGTGGTAGCAGTGGATGTATGGGACATATCTGTCAAGCTTCTTTTGGAGCAGAGCTTGTACACCACCTCTAACCCCATCATAACACTGGCTAAGTATGCTGTCAGCACTGTAGCCAGCAACAGAAAGGTGTAAAAAGTATCTCAGAGGTGATGTACTCTGCATCATGTTGTTGCAAGTCGAGCAACCCAATAAGATGCTCCTCTGGCATGGAATTTCTGACAAACAGTATTGTCACAGACGCATTTTCCACATTGCACCTATCCTGGTCCCATCACTTTTGAGGCAAAACCCTGCAGAATCAGCACTTTCATATTTTATCCTGACCTCTCCAAGCACCATGTCAGCCAGTGTTTGAATAATTTAATTTTGGATATCCTTACATGTGTATTTTGCATTTTATGGGACACCCTTAGCAATGTTTGCTAGCTTCTCATCCTTCTCTAAGGTATATTCCATCAGTTTTAGAAAATTACCTGAAGCAATGTCGTCCATCATCATTACCCGCTGCATCATGTCTCAAGGTTTCTGCAGTCCCACAGAGCCCCAACTCATTTACACAGAGAAACCTTATAGCACTACCGATACTCTTGACATAGTAATGTTTTTTTCCAAGTTGTGTTTTACCAACCAACATTGAATTCACAATTTCCCCCTGTGGCCTCTCTGCTTTTATGCTCAGTCCAGATGGTTGAAGCATGCACATGGTTGCGGCTGGACACATGCCTCTGTAGCCCCTTGTCTCGATCAAGTGCTGCTTTCCAGTTAAAACCAGTTAAGGTAAAAACTACATCCGTATCATTAACTGTGTCGCCATATTTCTGACATGGGAAACAGAAGCATGCGTCCCGCACAACAGAGTACTCCAGCCATGGTCGTGTGTGGTACCAGGCAGGATTGAATGATCTGAATGTTGTACCACGAAATACACGTTTGGGGTAACTACCCAGTATTGGCTGGGATGGCGTATTGCCATTTTACTCACTGGGTAGCTGAGCGGGTTGATTTGGGGTAGCAATTGTTGGCAGAGGTACAGGAAAAGCAGAGCCTGTTGATGCCACAGGAGTAGACATGCTAGTTGCTGTCTCTGATCATTGCTACTGCTATTGGTACAACCAGGAGCAGCGTCACACTTTTTAAAAGCTTGGGAAAAAGGATGCATCTCACAGCATTAACTTTCCCTATGTGAACTGCTGGAAGCTGGGGAGGAAAGTAATTAAGCTTTACTAAAATCGCTGTGATTTCATCAGTATATGAAACGAGAAAATTGTTGAGTGCAGAGTTGAAAGCTGTGGCGGGGCTTTGTGTCGGGGTCTGATAGACAGACACAGGTCCTCAAGTCGGCTCTGTGCAGCAGACAGGCTCACAGTGTTGCTTGTGGGATCGAGAAAGAAACACTTCTCTACCAGACTGAAACTGTGAGAAGAACAATGGACTAGTCCCCCATTGACTGTACAAATATAGATGTATTTTTTAGTTGTCGTTAATTATCTCACGAGTCGCTATGATTTTGACGACAGAGATTTGCTGCTTCCTCAAAGCCTGCCGCTGTTGCACAGCCCTGCCTACTGAGAAACCTGACACCGGGTCATTTGCATACTAACAGTGATTGGATGTTTAGCTGGGGGGAGGGTGAGTGGGGGATCTCTGCAGAGTGTGAGCTGCGGACAAACAGAGCACGGAGAGAAAGAGCAAACAAGAGGTGAAACCTATCATCTCATTTGTGCCTTTTGCAGTGGATTTTTCAGCTACTGTAGTAAATCTTGTCCATACTCTATTTGTGGGTAATCTATTATTTTCTTTCTCAACTTCTAGAAGTTTTATTTAAGGGGGCAGGACGTTTGTTTAAGGGGCATTGCCCCCCCTTGCCCCAGCGTAGAGCTGGCCCTGAATGCAGATGTCTTTGGGGATATAGGAAGAAAACTGGAGTATCCAGAGGAAAACTCACTCCACAGGAACGATGTTTGAGTAACATTCAGATGGACCCATTGTGAAGCTGTCATTATAGAAGAATGGTACAATGGCCAAAGTATTGCAGTTGATGTTTACTTCTGTGAACAACAATGTAATGATGAGGCCATACTTTAGGGCATTGCAATGTGCAGTGAACACTTTTCTACAGAGGGTTACTGTACCCAGCCTGTAAGAGTCAAATCAATATATTTGAGATGAACAACTGCACTGATCATTTTTATGCAAAGTGACAACAGGGCCAGTAAAATGGTAAGTGTCTAAATGACTGGTTTTGTATGTTTGGCCATGTCATTACTTTTGTTTATAGTTGCAAGGCACACGTGGAGGATTTAGGGATTATTTAGTAGAATACTTTTAAAATGCATTGATAAAGTGACCTCTGGTTGTTCATGCACCACAGCTATATACATATACAAAGCCTACTTTCTATCTGATATTTTTTCACTTGCTTTTTAAAAAAAAAAAAAAATTCTCTGTTATTGTATCCCACTCTCAGACCATGCTTCACAATATTGAAGTCATGTGACACACCATGAGAGCCATTAGCCAATGAATGAGCTATTGCTGGGCAAGAATCTTGACAAATAAATCTGAAAGCATGATCTCATTTGAGCACACTTACAGACGTGGACAAAATTGTTGGTACCCTTCAGTCAATGAAAGAAAAACTCAAAATGGTCACAGAAATAACTTTAATCTGACAAAAGTAGTAATAAATAAAAATTCTATGAAATTTAACTAATAAAAGTCAGACATTGCTTTTCAACCATGCTTCAACAGAATTAATAAAAAAAAAAACTCATGAAACAGGCCTGGACAAAAATGATGGTACCCCTAGAAAAGACTGAAAATAATGTGACCAAAGGGACATGTTAATCCAAGGTGTGTCCACTAATTAGCATCACAGGTGTCTACAATCTTGTAATCAGTCAGTGGACCTATATATAGGGCTCCAGGTAGTCACTGTGTTGTTTGGTGACATGATGTGTACCACACTCAACATGGACCAGAGGAAGCGAAGGAAAGAGTTGTCTCAGGAGATTAGAAAGAAAATTATAGACAAGCATGTCAAAGGTAAAGGCTATAAGACCATCTCGAAGCAGCTTGATGTTCCTGTGACTACAGTTGCACATATTATTCAGAAATTTAAGATCCATGGGACTGTAGCCAACCTCCCTGGACATGGCTGCAGGAGGAAAATTGATGACAAATCAAAGAGACGGATAATACGAATGGTAGCAAAAGAGCCCAGAAAAACTTCTAAAGAGATCCAAGGTGAACTTCAAGCTCAAGGAACATCAGTGTCAGATCGCACCATCCGTCGTTGTTTGAGCCAAAGTGGACTTCATGGGAGACGACCAAGGAGGACACCATTGTTGAAAACAAATCATAAAAAAGCCAGACTGGAATTTGCCAAACTACATGTGGACAAGCCACAAAGATTCTGGGAGAATGTCCTATGGACAGATGAGACAAAAATTGAACTTTTTGCCAAGGCACATCAGCTCTATGTTCACAGACGGAAAAATGAAGCATATCAAGAAAAGAACACTGTCCCTTCTGTGAAGCATGGAGGAGGCTCTGTTATGTTCTGGGGCTGCTTTGCTGCATCTGGCACAGGGTGTCTTGAATCTCTGCAGGGTACAATGAAATCTCAAGACTATCAAGGGATTCTAGAGAGAAATGTGCTGGCCAGTGACAGAAAGCTTGGTCTCAGTCGCAGGTCATGGGTCTTGCAACAGGACAATGACCCAAAACACACAGCTAAAAACACCCAAGAATGGCTAAGAGGAAAACATTGGACTATTCTAAAGTGGCCTTCTATGAGCCCTGACCTCAATCCTATTGAGCATCTTTGGAAAGAGCTGAAACATGCCGTCTGGAAAAGGCACCCTTCACACCTGAGACAACTGGAGCAGTTTGCTCATGAGGAGTGGGCCAAAATACCTGCTGAGAAGTGCAGAAGTCTCATTGACAGTTACAGGAATCGTTTGATTGCAGTGATTGCCTCAAAAGGTTGTGCAACAAAATATTAAGTTAGGGGTACCATCATTTTTGTCCAGGCCTGTTTCATGAGTTTATTTTTTTAAATAATTCTGTTGAAGCATGGTTGAAAATCAATGTCTGACTTTCATTGGTTAAATTTCATAGAATTTTTATTTATTATTACTTTTGTCAGATTAAAGTTATTTCTGTGACCATTGTGAGTTTTTCTTTCATTGACTGAAGGGTACCAACAATTTTGTCCACGTGTACACGTCCACATGATAGGATTTCCTGCAAATGGTTTATTTAGCAGTATTGTAGTGAAGATATGCATATTTGAGATGTTGTGAGCATATGACTGGATTGTTAGCTGCTGTTGAATTTATGTCCTTATGCAGGTTTCTGTTCTTCATGAAAACTTTTTTGTCTGTAGTCACTACAGACAAAATAAGGTCAATAACATACAAATTTAATTTTTGGGTGTAGTATTCTTTTAACAGGCTATGTCACTTACATTTATTTTACTTTTCCTTAGAATTTTAAGCCACCCTGTATTTTGTGACTTACAATCTTGAGTATATGACTCCATGCCTTCAGTAAGGTGAATGAAGACAAAACTATTTATGTCTTTATAGCTGTAAAAATGTAGCCAGCTGGCAAGAGTTTGCCAAGATCAATAGAACCACTTAGGTGGTAATAAGCTGAGGGAAATCCCATATGACACCTCCACTTGATACATAAACTTAGAGATGACAGAAAGAGAGAGCAACGCCGCCTGTCAAATTGGGAATGCAGGAGACTGTTTTGTATGATGCACTGGGTTTGACCAGACTGGGTTACAAATGGAAGAAAATTTGACAAGAAAAAGTATTTAAAGAAATTGCTCCAGGATGCTTGAGGGCAGACAATTCTGTACATGCCAAGGCAACTCATCCTCAACAGCCAGAAAGTGGTTATAAAATTATCAGGCCTGCATATTGTCCCTAACCAGGGAGGCTTAAATTTGCACCCACCTACAAACCTACAAACAACACCCTGAATTCCCACTTCTTTTAGTTTGATGCCCAACTTCTCATGTGGCACCTTATCAAATGCTTTCTGAAAGTCAAGATAAATAATATCATATGCTTCACATTGATCATATCCTTTTGTTCTTTCCTCATTGAATTTCAACATGTTAATAAAACATGACCTCCCTCTTCTGAACTCATGCTGACTGTTCAGTAAAACTCCTTTTTCTTGCCTTGTGTTGCTCAGTCTTTCCCTTAATAATTCATTCCATTAATTTACCTGTGATGCATGTCAAGCTTACTGGCCTATAGTGGATTGGATCTTCCTGGTTTTCATTTTTATATAACAGAATAATGTTTTCCAGCCCTTTGGAATTTCCGCAGTGCACAGTAACTTCCTAAAATATGTGTCAATAGTTTATATATGTACTTGCTAACCTACTTAAGAACTTGAGGATAAATATTATCTGGTCCTGGTTTGATTTCAGCCTATTTAATATGAGCTCTACAATTTCCAAATCACTCAGTACCTCCTTAGTAGTCTCTTTTACCTCTGCTCTGAGGTTATCTGCTTTCTCCCATGTGAAAACCGAAAATTTGAGTTTAGAGCATCTGCTATTTCACTGTCTGTATCTTTTAATTTCCTTTTACTGTTTCTGATGCACTTTACCTCCTCCTTGACTGTTTTTTTACTAATTAGATACTAAAAGAATCTCTTAGGGTCATCTTTCATCTTATCTGCTATATTCCTCTCTAACTGCCTTTTAGCCTCCCTAATATCAATCTTAATTTTTTCCCTCATGTTCTCATATGCCCTTCAATTCACATTGGAGTTATTAGTCTTATGCACCTTATACAGCTGTTTATTTCCTTTGCAGCTTCATTTTCAACTCTTTATTAGCTCACTTCTATGGCAAGCCAAAGTAATATTTACAGAGATCTTCAAATGCATTTCAGATATTTTAAAATGTAATTTATTTTTCAAGATATTTGAAATTAATTTTGAGATATCTCAAATGCATTTCAAGATATCTCTAATGAATTATTAGATATCTTAAATTGACACTGTATGCATTTTAAGATATCTTAAAAGCACTTCAAGGTATCTCAAAATCTCTTCCTATAAAATTGGCTATTATTTCAACAGGACTTCCTGTTTAATATATCTTGAAATGTATTTCAGATATCTGAACATGGATTTGAAGCTGTTCCGAGATATCTGGAAATATATTTCAGATATCTTAAAAATTGTATTATAGATATTTGAAAATGCTATTGAGATATCTTGAAATAATTTCATGACTCAAATATCTCAAAATGTATTTTAGATATCTTGAAATACAATATGAGATATCTTAGAATACATTCTACGATATCTCAAGTGGAGCAGAGACCCATTTTAAGATATCATGAAATGAATTTGAGATATCTAAAAATGTATTTTAGATATCTCAAATAACAGTGAATTTCAAGATATCCATCCATTATCCAACCCGTTATATCCTAACTACAGGGTCACGGGGGTCTGCTGGAGACAATCCCAGCCAATACAGGGTGCAAGGCGGGAACAACCCCTGGGCAGGGCACCAGCCCACCGCAGGGCACACACACACCAAACAGCAATTTAGGATCACCAATGCACCTAACCTGCATGTCTTTGGACTGTGGGAGGAAACCGGAGTACCCGGAGGAAATCCACACAGACACGGGGAGAACATGCAAACTACACGCAGGGAGGACCCGGGAAGCAAACCCAGGTCTCTTTACTGCAAGGCAGCAGCGCTACCACTGTGCCACCCTTCAAGATATCTTAAATGCTTCTTAAGAGATCTTAATTATATTCTGAGATCTCTTAAAATAACTTCCTGCACATTTTAAAATATCTCAAATTCATTTCGAGATATCTTAAAATAGACAGGAAGTCCCACTGAAAGAATAAGAAAATTTACAGTAAATAATTTTGTGATGTCTAAAAATATATTTAAGATGTCTTGAAACATGCTGAAGTTGTATATATTTTAAGACATCGCAAAATGTGTTTTAGATATCTCAAAATTCACAGGAACTTATTTCAAGATAAATCATAATGTTCAGCATATCATTTCAAGATATTGTGAGGTGTCTTGCCACTGCATGGGCTGTAGAGAGTGCTTGGGGGAACACTTTTTGCAAGGGCTTGGGGCACCTGCCTAGGGAGAGAACTGAGAGACAAGGATCGGGGTTAATTAACGGTGCGTGGAGAAAAGGGGAGGGGGTGCTGGGAAGTGGTAGTTGTTGCTAGAGTGAGAGGAAGACAGCATCAGGTTGAGAAGGGAGTGAACAGTTAAAGAGTAGGCAAGAAGTAGATAGGACGACAATGAGTTATTTCTGTTAATTTGGAGGTGTTCCCGTGACCCAGACAATGGGCAGCGGTAGGGCACTGTTTATATTGTGGCATATCAAATAAAAAACCAGTTGGCATTTGGAAACCTCCCCTGGACAAGTGGCTCCTGAGTGTGTTTTATTCAACGGGATGTCACAATGTGTTGAAATCTAATTGAGATATCATAAGATGCATTTCAGATATCCTAAAATAGACACATTTTCACATACTTTATTTTCAGTTCAATTTGAGATATCCAAAATGCATTTCCAGATATCTTAAAATGTATTTTGAGACATTTCTAAGTGTTAATTTGGCTTGCCATACACTGCAGAGTTTTTAAAAATTTCCAACTAAATTTGAAATTTAGGTATATACCTATCCCACATTATATTTAAAATATTTTTAAACCTGTTTCACTTCTCCTTGACTGTCCATACTTTAAAGCTTTTCTCAGTCCATCTTCCTTAGACTTTGCTGCATCTGTTCAAAATTTGTCCTACCATAGTTACTCTTTACATCCATATACTTCCAAAACACGGAGAATTGTATTATGTTATGTTTACTTGACCCTAGTAGTTCAGTCACATCTACACTGCATCCTCAGTTCTATCCGGTTATTTCAAAATACTAAATCAAGACAGGCTTCCCCCCACATTGGTGAGTTAACAGTCTTTAACACACTTCTAAAATTAGGCCCTATTCCCTAATGCTTTCCAGACAAAGCCATTTGTCCTCACTAAGATGGGGCTTATTATCCAGTTGAAGAGGACTTGCATTTAAATTCTGTTGGACATAAACCCCACGTTCTTTTATATTATGTCTGTCCTTCCTAAAAATGTGTATCTCTCTATGTTAGACTCATCTCAATCTTATTTATTTAGCCAGGTTTCTCTAATTGCGATAATATCACAATAATGCTCTACTACATACAACTCCCACTCACTTGTTTCATTTGTGATACTGTACTTCTAGCATAAAGGAAAGCTATTTTTTAATATCCCATCTTAGCACCCGGAAGGCAGCACACCATGCAATACTCTCTGTCTCTAGAGCAAACCTGTGCTTCACTCCCCCCCAATGATTGAGTGCCCAACTATCGCTACCTCTCTCTTTCTGAGAACTGTTTTTTGAGATGGACCACTAGGGCGCCTCATAGATAGTCCAGCTCCGCAAAGTTTTTTGATACTTCCATTTCTGAGGTTGATATCCCCAGACTGTGTACACTCGTTAACTTGCGCCTTGTGACCATGACCCACCCTGTGTCAACTTAGGGGTGCACACTGTCTCACTGTCTCTCTAAAGAACACTTCTTATCTTTACAACATAGGCCAGCCAACTTCTCTTGCAGTTCAGTGACTCCAAGCTTGAGGTGCTGGATCAGTCATCTGCCTGTGAACCATGGATACCTTGAATGCTTTATTGCTTATGAACATGTGCACCCTCACTTTTCTATAAGTGTTAATGCTTGACTATACAAATGCTTTATGCTGCTCTGCCCAATTATTCTTTATATGCCCTGATTTTTTTCCACTAAGACAATAACTGCTTCTATTACTTTTAACTGTTTGTCACCTCAACGCTGGTAATTTACTTACAGAGATTTCGATTTCAGTTACTTACTGCCCTGTGTCACCAATGCTAGTCTGAATACAAATCACAACAATAGGTACAAGTAACAAATAACTTTTCCAAATGCCCTCCCAAACACTCAGCTGCTTTTGCTCCTGTAAAGGTAAAAAAGGCAAAAAAAAAAACGTTCTAAAGGTAAAACAAACTTTAAAAATTCCTGCATGGTTCTTTACTGGCTACCACAGCACAATATTTTTAGGAACAAAATGTATTTTTTAATTAACAATTTCACACCTCAGAATACAAAACTCTCAGCAGCCTCTCTTCCACTCACAAGGATGATGTCAGGGCATGGATTCATATTAATAGCCAACAATAAAATATTCTAACACTCAACATATGTTCAACTGTGATCTCTTTCATATGATTGATCATTGTTTTACATATAACAGCTGGATTAATGAGCACATCCACGTTGGTTTTCTTACATGAAACTCAAAGAATTTCTTTATCCTGAAGTGTAATCTTAATAAGTGAATGCATTTTCACTGTTTGAAGTCAGTACAATATATTCCATATAATCTATTTGTTAGGGTATATTTGTGTTTTCTCTTTAAGTTATAAGCAATTCTCTCAATTAAAAAGTGTCCTAAAATGTACTCAGGACAACAATGGTGTATATATTCAACAGCAAAATGTTGAGTAAAAGCAGATATACCTTTCTGAAAATTGACTAAAGTAAAAAATACAATTTGGCCATGAGCAAACTACTCATGTATTTTTAAATGATTTGTTATCAATTGTACTTGAGTACAATTAATATATGTGATTTCTCTTCATTTTATATCCATCCGTCCATTTTGGAAACCCATTTATCCAGGGTAGGTTTGAGGGGAAGTTTATCCCAGCAAGTATAAGATAAAATGCAGGAAGAAATCCTGGCGTGGTTGCCATCCTATCACATGGTGAACACCCATTGGTCCAATTTAGCATTGCAATCTACACAACCCCGATGTTGGTGGACTGTGGGGGGAAACCTGAGCACCTGGTTAAAATCCAAGCATACATGCAAAGAACATGCACTCTCTATGCATATAGTACCTGTGACTTGAATCTCAGTCTTCTTGTTTCAAGGCAGCAGCAGTACACCACTGTGCCATCTCTCATTTAATACACTATCCAAAAAAATGTTCTTAAGACTTAAAATCATTCAGACTACTTTGTTTTAGTATGTGATTTGTATTACAGTCAGTAAAGTATGAAGCAAGAAACTGCACTTTGAATCAGTGACATTCTGTGTAAGCGGGCAGCTTAATGACTCTGTCCTAGATTAGTGCAGAAGGCACTAATGGGAAAGACATACAGGCCTCCCCCTATTAAAGACGGAGATTATGAATCCGTTCTTGAAATCCTCTTTAATAAGTTGAATACCTACTGTAATTATAAACAATTGAAATGGAAAACATTATTAAAATGTTCCATGGCCCCAAAAAGTCCCCATTTTGTTCAGTTAACACAGAACTACATGAGAATTGACAGAATAAGTTTAATAATAACCTTAGTCATCAAAACAACCCTGATAATCATTGATAAAGTACATCACCCAGACTTTATCACTTCTATTTTCATATTTAAAAGAACAGGCTTTCATTTTTTTTTGGG
>JANRMT010062794.1:7964875-8021555 GCA_026402145.1 Polypterus bichir lapradei
ACACATTACTCCAACATAAGGAACTAAACTCAAAAGAAAAAAAGGTAATATCATGCACCACTGTAGTCAATCTGAACTTTGTCAAAAGCCTACTTCTCGACAGAATAATTAATCAAGCGTTTCCAAGATGCTCGTAAACGTTTTTTTTCCGTTTTCCATGCACAGTCAAAGAGTTCTCGTGAAACTTGCCTTGTGCAATTTGAAGAGTTGCCAGTACCGCTGAGTGCAGGCCCACTTCAAGCATTGAATATACATCAGTTATTACAGCGAAAATGATTACTAATACAAACGTAAAGGTTCACGGTGCAAACATAACCATGCAAAACAAAGTTATTAAAAATACATAGAAAACTGCGCAAATTTCAAACGTTTTCATTTCAAAGCACAGTTACTTCCATTGTCAAAAATATAAGCAATTGGTTTTGTTGCGGGCACGGTGGCACAGTGGGTAGCGCTGCTGCCTCGCAGTTAGGAGACCCAGGTTCGCTTCCCGGGTCCTCCCTGTGTGGTGTTTGCATATTCTCCCAGTGTCTGCGTGGGTTTCCACCGGGTACTCTGGTTTCATCTCACAGTCCAAAGACATGCAGGTAAGGTGCATCAGTGATTCTAAATTGTCCATGCTGTGTGTGTGTGTGCGCGTCCCCTGCGGTGAGCTGGCACCCTGACCGGGGTTGGTTTCTTGCCTTGCGCCCTGTGTTGGCTGGGATTGGCTCCAGCAGACCCCCACCCCATGACCCTGTAGTTAGGATATAGCAGGTTGGATAATGGATGGATGGATAGTTTCATCGCTTATTCTTCTTTTGTCTAATGGAGTTTCATCGTCGCAGCTTCTTTTTTGTCTCATTTTGTTTAATGGAGTTACGTCGCTTGGTACAACGGCAGGTTACTCAAGAGGAAACTCTATAAGGCGGAACCTCAAAGAGGTAGGGATCACGAATTGTGAAACGATTGGTTAAAGTTACACTTGATAGACAACTTCAAAACGCTGATAATTGGACGGGTGAGTTTTTGATAGAGTAACAATAATCTCATTTGCCGAAGTCCTGAATTAGCACAATATCATTTGCTGTAATCAAATATGATTCACAGTTTTCCCGCCTGCAGATCCGCCCATAATGTCTCCGGTCTGCAGCAATACCCTTCTCAATGTCTCGGCTCTACAGGCCATTGCCTTGTCTTGTATTAACAGGTTACTGAGGTCCTTCATGCACCCCGTAGCACGCCGGGCTGAGGTTCAGTATAGACCCCTAATGGCGCAGAACACTCATTACAACTGATAGGAGCCATTACGTAGGTACAGTTGCCGTTATAACAATTTTTTTTCTTCTGAATTTAAACAGCATCACACCACAATATGTGATTTTGTTTGCAATGTTTGAATAATAAGCAATGCCAAGTGTTGTGTGTTAGTTCTGTATGGCAGGTAATTCAATTGTAACTTTTACCATTAAGCTTTCTTTTTTGCCTCTAAGGGGGCACTTTTGCAATAATTTCTCCCTCTTTAAAAGTGTTTTCTGAGCACTAGGCATGTAGTACTGTACTGTTACGTTTGACTCTCACAGGACAGTGCCCTTAATTTAAAAATAATAGCATACACAAAGTTCATATCACAGTTTGATAAGTCCCTAATATTCTGGTCTTTTTAATAGGCCAAACAAAAGTGCTTTTACGTGACCAAATGAAGATGCGAGGTTATAATGAGGACACTTCAATTAAAACCCCATCAGAAGCACAGTTAATTTACAATTCTTGCCATTCTTCATTTGCTATTTCTATAAACTTCAGAAGACATGAAAGACATTAGCATTCAAACAGAAATGAACCCATATTTTGCGTTGATGTTCTTCACTTCAAAACCAAACAAAGGTGTCAGGGTTCCAATTCATCAACCTCACAGATAATTTGCCTGAGAAGTGTCAGACTGCAGAGATTTCATGACTCTAGCAAAACCATATGGGCAACTTGGTGTCGAGTGCAAGCAGTTGCTTATGTTGAGGCCATACAGTATGTGTTGTTGGAAGCGCTCATGTCTAGGCCCAGAAGAAATGAATATATTGAGTTCAATAATGCAGCATCCAGAGAAGGAGTAGGTACAGTGTACCCTGTTTTCCATGAAAGTTATGCCTATTCAGGGAGATATGTTTACTTCTCAGTATTTACAGGAAAAAAAGGAAGCCTGGAGTTATTTGGTGTGGACGACGATCACATTTGACATGAAGACACGGAAGTGGTGGTGTCTTTGTAAATGTTCAAAACAGCTGCATCACTGCCCTCACATTTATTTGTCAGTGTGGTGGCTTTCCCTGGCCTCTAATCCTTAACTACCCTACTCTTATCCTTTTTCAAAATATCGATACTCCTTCTGTCCAAATGTAAGCCATGACAAAGGGACAGGTGCCATCTTTTCCAGAAAGTATAATGTCCCATAAACCTATACCAGTATATCCTACTCCAAAGTTTTGCCTGGATGGTTGGGCAGCACAGGAAGACCTTCAGAGAAGTCCACCTTGTCAATTCTACATTCGAATGCAGGACAGATAACCTACCTTTATTTATGTCATTTGTTCCAACATGGACAATGACATCTAAATCTATCCCCACTCTGGCAAAGACCCTATTCACCCTTTCGGGGGATTCCTCCACCAGTGGACCCAGAAGAACATACAACAGTGTCTGCTCCCGGAGGAAACCTGCATTTCAATACCTCTACAGACTAAGCCCACCACATATATTAGCTCCTTTTTTAATTAAAAAATAAATCTTCATTTAAATTAAGTATTGCATTTACTTAACACCTGTAATATCCTCCTCCCTTGTCTGCCTGTCTTTATTTACAATACAATTTATTTTTGTATCACCCAAAATCACACAAGGAGTGCCGCAATGGGCTTTAACAGGCCCTGCCTCTTGATAGCCCCCCCAGCCTTGACTCTCTAAGAAGACAAGGAACAACTCCCAAAAAAACCCCAGTAGGGAAAAAAATGGAAGAAACCTCGGGAAAGGCAGTTCAAAGAGAGACCCATTTCCAGGTATGTTGGGCATGCAGTGTGTGTCAAAAAGAAGGGGGTCAATACAATACAATACAATACACAGAATAAATTGTCAATACAGTATAAAAATAAAAATTTTAGAAGTACGTAGCAGAATTTAACAATGGAGGACATCACATAATATGATTTGGATTGGTTTATAGTCCTGGAGACCTCATCCATCAAGCTGCCTCCCCCATTTGGCCATTCAACGGCCGAAACAGTGCTGGGCCAGCCAATCTGATGAAAGGACCTCTCTTTCCCATGATTCCAGCGATCCTCCATCAGGGATGACTTTACCATAAGCAGGCACAACAACTTGGCAGGTGGGCCTTGGTACCAAGTGCCACATTTGAGTACCGAGAAGAGAAACAGAATAGGTGAGGGTTAGTATCAAATTATAACTATCATGTTACTTATGTTTTAGTGCTAATGACTAACAATAGAGATACAGTCTGTACAGTTAATCAGCAGCTCTAGTCAGGATATGCTAAACTGAAGTAGTGAGTCTTCAGCCGGGATTTAAAAGCTGAGACCGAAGGGGCATCTCTTATTGTAGCTGGCAGACCATTCTACAGTTTAGGGGTCCTGTAACTAAAAGCTCAACCTCCCACTGTTATTTTATTAATCCTTGGAATCATAAGAAAACCGGCATCTTGAGATCTTAATGTGCACTCTGGTTTGTAAGTCATGATAAGTTCAGACAAGTAAGCCAGACCTAGGCCATTTAATGCTTTATATGTTAAGAGGAGGATTTTGAAATCTGCCCTAAACTTAACCGGGAGCCAGTGTAAGGATTTAAGAAGTGGAGTTATGTGTTTGTATTTTCTTGTTCTTGTGATAATTCTTGCGACAGCATTTTGGATTAACTGGAGGCTGTATAAAGAACAATTTGAACATCCAGCGAACACCGCATTGCAGTAGTCAATCCTACTAGAAATAAATGCATGCATTAATTTCTCAGAATCCTGTTTATTTAGAAAGCGCCTTAATTTCCTAACTTTTTAAGATGGAAGAAACATGATTTGGACAACTTTGTAATATGTGCTTTAAATAATATGCTAGAGTCAAAGAGAACTCAGAGATTTCAGGCTGATTCAGTAAAATTAATGGTGATTCCAACTGAGTTAAAACGATGACAGAATATTGTTGTGATCAACGTCATTCCCTCCAACAATTAAAATCTCTGTTTTATCTGTGTTTAAAGACAAGTAGTTCTCATCCATCCAGTCCTTTAATTCACTAACACAACTAATTAAAGACAACATCGGAGAAACTTCATTTGATCTAATTGAAAGGTATAACTGGGTGTCATCTGCATACGAGTGAAAATTAACATTATGTTTCCTAATGATAGATCCCAGAGGAAGCATGTAAAGTAAAAACAGTAAAGATCCCAGTACTGAGCCCTGTGGGACACCATATTGAACTTCTTTGTATACTGATGGAGTGCTGTCAGCACATTTCTGTACATATTGGAATTGATTTGATAAACAAGAACTAAACCAAGCGAGCATGGTGCCTGTAAGCCCAACATCATTTTCTAGCCTGTGCAGTAAAATAGAATGGTCAGTGGTGTCAAATGCTGCACTTAAGTCTAACAACATAATTACAGTGGAGTTTCCTTCATCAGAGGATATGAGAATGTCGTTTACAAGAATTTAGAATTTCTTTCCCTTTGTCCTGATGGCCTACCTAGATGACTGTTTTCCAAACATGATGCTTCTTTTTAGTTTCACCCCCAGTGCTGCCCCATACGCTCCATTTAAAGAATATGTTCCAAATTATGAATGTATGCTTCTACTCTCAGTCTTATACCAACTTTACATAGAATATCTGTGTTGTGCTTTATTTAAAAAGGATTTCTATGGAGAAGGACTGTTTTGTCTTTGTCCTCTGTGCTCCCCTTTTGTACTGTTTATTGCGTAGACTTTATCAGAAGGCCTCAAATCCCACAGACTTCCACTGTTTATCAGGTATTGTACTTTAGCTTTCATCCCCCTTCCTTGCCTTTCTGTCCATTCTGAAAAGAGCTGACCAGAAACGATAACTTGACCAGAGACATTTTTGTGCTGCCTAAAACTACACATCTCACATTTATTTATCAGGTCGCATAGTTATGGTTTGCCAACATTCACATTATACTTTTGCTTCCATATTATTTTTATGAACATCTTCTTATATAATATGCTACCATGGCTGTCCGTTTATCTGTCCAGGATTTTAAATCACCTATAGCTTGCAAACCATTTGAACTATTGACCTGAAATTTGGTACACATATACTACATGATGTCTACTATCTGCTTTCAGGTGATGATTGACCGCCAAGGTTATTCCTCTATTTATTTTTATTTTATTGTAGAATCAGCTCTCAGCAGTGGCCAGCACGGCAGCCGTGTGGTGCATGCGTATGGGCACCGTTCTCATCCCTACCACCTTCGCCATCACTTCCCCTACCTCTTCATGTCTTAAATCATTCTTGAGGCAGATTGAAGACTTAAGTGCCAGCTTAAGTGAAAAATTAAAGAACACATACTAAGTAATTACAACACAAACACTGACTTAATCAGTATTAACACAAAAAGATGCCAACAAAAGAAGTGAAAAAGCGGGCCGCTAGGGTGGAGAAAAGAAGAGCTGCTCAGGAAGCAGCAAGTGCATCAACCTCTGAGCAAATGAATGGTAAATGTACAGAGAAAGGATGAAAACTAGGAATTCTTAAGCCAAGTATATTCGCTGCATGTTATCGTGCAGTGGGCCGTTACTGGTTATCAATAATACATTATTAAATGTGTAATTTGACTCCTGCTTGTTCTTTTATTCTGTTGAATTGCCTGTTATAGACATACAAGTGAAGCAAGAAGTGCTAAAGTACAATACCTGATAAAAGTGCTGAAGTGTGTAGAATTTGAGGCCCTCTAGTTTTTTTTTTTTTCTTCTTTTATTTGACATTCAGAAAGGCATAGCAGCATGATGTTTACATTTATAAGACATTTATAAATATTTCTGCTTTTGCTATAGATTTAAATGCTTAACTTTCTTTTGTTGATTTCATTATGCTTTGCCCTTTCTCTGTGCAGTTTTCCCCCCTTTATTGTATCTTAATAATGACAATTTAAAATGAGCATAGCAGACACGCTGGCAAACAACACTGAATAATCAAAGGCTGCAACTACTTTAGCGTCAGACCCACTAATTATTAAATAGTGGATTAATTAAACAATTAGAACACCTAGAAAAGTAGAATGAAAATCAAGATGAAAATACTGTTAAAAAGAAAAAAAATACATTATTCGTATAACTGCTTGGTACATTTACATTTTTTTTTTTTTTTAGCAAACTTAGTTTTCTAATTAATATATTGTTCCCTAAACACAGAACTTGGGAAATATCAGTTCACTTAATTAGCCCAGGAGTTCAATTAAAAACAGAAGCTGGTTGGAACAAAAACTTGCAGCCACAGGGGGTCCCCAGGACAGAGTTTGAGAAACACTGGTGTGGAGCCTCAAAACGGGAGATGTCGCATGTCGATTGGATTACAGTGAACCCTCGTTTATCACGGTTAATCCGTTCCAGACTCTACCGTGATAAATGAATTTTCACGAAGTAGGATTCTTTATTTATAAATCGAATATTTTTGCAGTTTGAGTATAGAAAACCTGTTTACGACCTTCTAAATACGTTTTTTAACATTATTAGAGCCCTCTAGACATGAAATAACACACTTTAGTCACCATTACACTCATATTACTCAATATATTAGACAAAATAAGAGAAAATAAGACATATTAGACGTTACAAATATATTATTACTAGGCTCACCCGCCTTTTAAGGCGACGACTTTTATCCGCAATTTGTGTGCGCTCCATGTGTACATCAGGCATGTAAGTGTAGGGAATGAGAACATTTGAGTGCCCATTCATAACATCTCCCGAAAACCTACGTTTTTTTATCCCCTCGAGTGCCTGTCCAAAGTCGTACAACGTCAGCCCGAATCTGTACCGCTAAAGACGGAGTTTCATGCACTAAATAAGCTATAGATGAGAATAAGAAAGCACCATCTCCCCTGATATTTACTACGCGGTGAGGCATTTGTACTCCATCAACATTAATTATTTCCAGAGACATCATTTTGTCTATTTTTCCAGCTCATTGCGCACAAAAGCAAGGGGACAATGGGAGCAGCAGAACTCTGCTCACATCGCTTTGTACCGCAAGTAGTAAGTCTGTGATAAACGGAATATCGCTACGCTTTGCACTCATGGGACAGGAGGACAATCCCGACTGCTTTTATATAGTAGATTATTGTACTGTACATTTAATTACACACACACACAGTTCTTACACACAACCACTAACCTATGAAGGCACAACCTCAGTAGGAGAGTCTTCAGGTGGTGCAGTATATTCAGCAGGTGCATCGTTGTCTTCTTCCGCTGAAGGAGTACTAAGAGTAGGTAGTAGGTGGGTATCTGGGTGCGCGGCTGAAGAACATCTTGATAGGCAGTTGCTGGCGCTGTCTTTTCATATGCGTGAGGAGGCTTTTGTAGGGTATTGCCATCTTTGATCATATCCAAGAGTTTCACCTTCTCCTGGAATCTGGAAAGATCAGTTCAAAAACACAACTGGAGATCTAACAGCTCGACTTCTCCACTGTCACACACCTGTCTTCTGGACAGCGTCATCACGATTACAACTCAGAATTTAAGACTTCGGCTTTGTTCCAAAAAAAGCCTTCCTTACTAACACAATGGGTACGCAGATACCTCACTTCAAAACCAAACGACATGCCTGTCATGCACATCACACACGTCCAAGTAACTGAAACAATGCGTGCCAGTCAGAAGACTCGACATTTGTCCACTTGTTCCAGTTTTACATTTTTATGCTCAGTTGCGTGGGCTGCCACCTGATCTTCCGTGTTGACGGCTCATTCGGATGAGCGCCTTCTGACTCACTTCCAGTTCTAATACAAAATAATGCTAATAATAATAACAATTACCTGTTACGCGTTGCTGACGTGACCTGAATTCTTCTTGCTTCTGGCATAGGTTTAAAAATTAGGAAAGTAAGTAGGTCCCGATCGCCTTACCTCAACTAAACTTTAATAATTTTGTACAACCCCTAACGTTCATTGCAAAAACATTAAAGAACTCCTAACGTTTCGTCTGACCGGTCAGCGAGAAAGGCCGAAGGCGCCGCCCCCCGCACAGGTGAGCCCGTTTTCCATTGATTTTCCACATAGTCTGACTGCATCCAATGGGCGAAGAGGGGGCGGGACTACACCGCCCAGTACTATCCAGTAGGATTTAGAGGAAGGTGGAGAAAGCTGCCTGTCACTATGTCAGAAAATAAATGCTCATATATACATTGTCGTATTTATATTGGTTTTAATAAATGTGCGCTAGAACGCGTTCAACTTCATGACTAGCTCGTTCAGAATCAGGTATTTATTGTAGATTGACGCGATTTTCTTGTCATACATTTCCGTGCAGCACAGCGCGTTAAACCCTCCTGAAGCCCAGCTTCACTGGAGCTCTAGTAATTGGATAAATGCACCAAAATCATCACTTCCAGGGAAGCTCAGCTTCTCTGGGAGTGAATGGAGCAGGCCAGGACGCTAGGCTGCTGCATGATGATTGGAGGATCTGTTTAAAGGGCGGAACCCCTTTTTTGATTGACAGCAAGTCTTAAGTATACATCAGCAATACAGAGGTTCGAGTTCAGTCCCATGCGGATTTGCAGGTGAAGTCGTACGACAAACTGCTGCACTCTGTATTGTTTGCTGGTGATATAAACCATTTTTGTTTCTAAAAATCATTCTTTAAATAATAATAAAAAAAAATATTATAGCGTTCTTGACTTTGCTCCTTGTTTCAGCATTGTAAAGTTAGTTCGTTCATATAATTAAAGTAGCTCGTGGAAGGGGAAACTAGCCAGCTAGCAAGCTGTGCATAATGGCAGACGGTGCTAATATTGTTGACCTGCTTTTGGCAAAACCATTTAGTAGTCTTCCTTACGAGGAGAGACTCAGAATTAAACGGCAGGGCAGGGCAGACCAACGCCCAAGATTGATCTGGTGCAAAAATCAGGAAAAATAACAGGTCTTTTCAGCTCTCCTGGTATGACAAGGTGAACTGGCTGACTGGAAGTGCTGTGACAAAGAAAATGTACTGTTGGCCATGCCTCTTGACGAAACCTTCTCAGGGAATGGGATGTGTTTGGTCAAACGTGGGTTTTGGGGATCTGGGTAACTTTGACAGGGCATACAAAAGGCATGAAAAGTGCAAAGAACATGTGAGTTCATGTGCAAGGTTAAGTTGTCTGGGCAGGGTCAGGGTTGAACATGCAATCAATGAAGGTCTTCGCATTCAGGTGGCAAAACATAATGAAACAGTAAAAGAAACAGGGCCTTCCTAAACCGTCTAATTGATGTGACTTCCTTGCTTGGCCATCAGGAGCTGGCATTCAGGGGGCATGATGAGAGCAGTGAATCAGCAAATAAGGGGAATTACAGGGAATTTACAGAAACATTAGCTAAATATGACTCTGTCTTGGCCACACAATTTCAGTCATCAGCTGTGTTTTCTGGTATGTCCCACTCAATCCAAAATGACTCGATCTCTGCTCTCGCAGCCACTGTTTCTGATCATATAAAAGGTGAAATTCAGACTGCTCCTTTGTTTGCATGGCAGGTGGATGAAGCAACTGACATATCTTGCCATGCCCAACTGTCTGTCATTGTTAGATATGTGGATAGTGCAGGTAAAATTCAAGAGTGCTTCTTTGGATTTTTGGATGTGTCAGGGGGTCGAGATGCTCAGTCTGTGTTTGAAGTTTTAAACGAGAACATGCAGGGCTACAGTTTTAGAGAAAAACTTGTGACACAAACCTACGATGGGGCTGCTGTCTTTGCTTCATCTCTCAATGGCCTACAGGCCAAAGTTAAAGTAATAGCCCCTAGTGCAGTGTTTGTGCATTGCTATGCACACAGACTGAACCTGTTGTTGCCCCAGGGTGCTAAATGCTTGCCTGAGTCAAGAATATTTTTTGCATCTCTCTCTGGGTTCACCACATTTTTTTCAAAGTCCACAAAAAGGATGTCTTTTCTTGAGTCTGCAGGGTCTTCAAGATTGCCCAGAAACGCTCCTACTCAATGGAATTTCACATCACGGATAGTGAGCACTGTGGCAAACAATTATGATGGCCTCCTGCAGACTTTTGACAAGATTACCCAGGATGAGAGCATGGATGATGACACATTAGATGCTGCCAAAGGCTTCATAATGAAACTGGAGGATTTTGAGTTTGTGTTCATGTTGTACACATATGAACAAATATTCTCTGAGACAGATGTTGTCTTTGATATTGTCCAGCAAAGGTCTATGGATGTTCTTTACTGCAGAAAAAGAATTGGGTCTCTCCTTGCTTTTGTCAAGGAGAAGAGGTCAGAGGAGGCTTATCAAGCAGTTTATGCAAAAGCAGCAAATCTCACATCAGACCCTCGAGATGAACCTATTAGAAAGTGCCGTCTGTCACAATTACAGGATCCCCAGGACCGCTACAGAAATTTGTACATGGCCATCCTAAACAATCTCATGGAGCAGATTTCTCAGCGTTTTTCAAATTTGGAAAGCATGAGCTTCTTAGAATTAGTCAATCCAGGGAAATTGAAATGAGACAAGTGTTTCCAGAGGAGGCATTTGAAAGTGTGCTGAAAAGTTATGGCCATTTCTTTGACTCAGGGAGAATGAGATCTGAACTTCAAGTACTATATTCAGATCATGACTTACAGGGGAGCAGGGGTGTGCTGTGTGATTTCTTGGTATTTTTTAAAGACATGGAGTTGGATAGTGCAATGCCTCAGCTATACAAGCTGTTGTCGTTAGTGGCAACAATTGGCGCTACATCAGCAGGTGTAGAGAGGAGCTTCTCCTGTTTAAAACGGGTCAAGTCATACAACCGCAACACGATGGGCAACCTTGCTCTCCTGGCCATTGAGAGGAAACTGGTTAAGTCCCTGGAAAAAACGGCCAATTGGTACGACAGGGTCACAGACCATTTTCTGCAAAAGGAACGGAGGGCAAATTTTACATACAAATAACATAATGAATTTTATGATGAAGGCCTAATATGAGCTTCCCCTGTTTCAAAAGCTAGCAGCCGCCACTGCTTTTCAGAATTGAATCGTCTTTCTTGATATGAAATTTCTGATATTGTATATCTTTGATAATGACAAGATATCGGCATTTTAAAAATTAATATTAAGTTTCCTAATTCTGATATCAGCATTTTAAAATCCGGGCTGACAAGACATCCTACTGGCGCAGTGGTTGCGCTACTGCCTCACACTAAGGAATTTGCCTGTTCTTCCCGTGCCTGCATGTGTTTGCTCCGGGTGCTCCGGTTTCCTCCCAATGTCCAAAGACATACAGGTTAGGTGAACTGCCAACTCTACGTTAGCCCCAGTGTGTGTTTGACGTATGTGTTTTTTTTTTAGCCATCAGAACACAACAATCCATGTCGTATGTCAGTGGTTACTACACTACTTAATCTACATCTGATCATTGAAAAATTCCTTAACTTTTTCCGTGGTAAAATTATCCACCCACTCTTTGATTTTCTGCAGCGAATCTGGTCTGGGTCATTGGGACAGCAGTCTAAGCAAAGACACCCAGAATTCTCTTTTCCTTGCCACCTGCTCCAAATCCCCCAGGGGGACACCGACTCATTCCTCCCCAGTCTTTGTCTTTCCTGAGGTCCCCTCCCGGTTGGACTTGGCTGAAACATCTCCACAGGCTGGCGTCCAGAAGTCATCAGAAACATCTTGCCTGTGCTCCTCACCCCTTCTCGAAGGCTGAGCCCAGTGACCCTGAAACTCATTTTCACCGTTCGTATCTGCGATCTAGTGCTTCGGTCAATACGCATAGTTCATGGCCATAGGTGATGGTTAAGCACCCTTTTATAAATACAGTAAACTGTTTTTGAATTGTACAAATTTATCATATTGGGATAATATTTGGAGGTTTTGTTTTCAGAATTGTTATATACTTAGAATTGAAATTAACATGCCCTCAGTCCTCTATAACCAATTGATATTACATACTAAATGGAACCCCAAAGTTAATAAATGCAATACATTATAATTAAATCCCATAATAATATATATACTGTATATATCTTCTTGTTAAACTTTGGGTATACTTTCCTGAAAATAACTAACAGAACATGGACTCCTCATTGGTGCTGTACAGAATAAACCGGATCTACTGCACCCTAGTGGTTACTGTCTGTTCAGACTGGTGTATGACAATAACCTTCATTGCCAGGTGTGTCACCACCGACCTCTCCACGCCTCATGACAGGTCCTTCTCATGTCCCATACCACTCTGGTGGCCCCCTCACCAGCCAGTCATATCTCTTCAAGAGAAAACCCAGTAAAGCTCTTTCAGAGTAAATCAGCACATGGAAATGCAAACAGCAGAGGCTATAATTGGCCTGAAATTAGGTGTGCCAAGGGTTCAACACAGCCTTAATGTTTAAAAAGACTGGAAAAGGATTAAAAAAATGTAAGAAAAGTTTTTTGTTTAAATGACCAAAAATTAAATTAGACCACAAGAGGGCAGCATTTACACATATCCAGTGTTGGAGGTTTTTCATTTGCATATTGACTTTCCTTTTTCTTAAACTATTTGTATAAATATGTTTAGATTTATATAGAAATATTATTGTAGATGTTAATGCAGATGCGGATGACCACTGTGTGCTGGATGGTCACTGCCTGCAGGTTCTGACTCGATGTGCAGTGTGATGGAGTAGAAAGTGGAGACCCGAGCTGAAGCCCTGAGCCCGGAGCTCCCCGCAGTGAAGTGACTCCTGATACACAGTAACACTTTGAGGGGATTATCTAAATGTTCACTTTGGTTTTCTTTACAAAGGTTTATAAGACAACATGGTGTTTCTTCTGTACTCAAATTCAACTTGCCATCACCTTATTGCCGTGCCACAAAAATGCAGGTTAATTTTCAATGTTTACCTTGCTGTTTGACCCTGAGAAAATCACACTTGCCTGAGAAACTACAGCATGAGTTTCCATTAGTAACTGTAGTTTGTATTGTCAACACAAAAGGCACTATATAACACAGAAAATCTTTCCCTTTAATGGTATTATTATTCTCCATTAAATGCAGTATTGTCTTTATATTTTTGCTCTTTTTTTAATATAATCAGTTCATAAAACTCATCTCACTGAATAAGTCAGACATCACCACTTGATCGACAAATGACATGGGATCAAATCCTCGCTGTTTTTTCATATTCACTCCACTGATTTATATGACAAAGTGTTTAAATTCTCCATTCTGGACGAGAAGCTCCTTTTCTGATAACACATCTGATTGATGTGTTGTGATGGCCATTTAACATTCAGTAGAGTGAATGGGGATCAACTAATCTGAGAACTTCAGCAATCAACCACCTAGAGCAGACCTGGTGCACTCTGGTGGCCTTAGAGTATACTTTAAGTTGGTTTATTGTATTGACTCATGTCTCCACCCCTCCATCAATTTTCTAACCCACTTATCTTTTTATACATTTTTATATATTTTAGTTTGCTTCTTACCTATCCCTCCATTTTCTAGACCTTCTTTTTCAAATTTCATGTTTTCAAGATATTGCCATCCAGCAGCAGTGGGCTCAGAGCAGGAAAATATAAACCCAGATGGCAACCCATCACAAGGGGATGTCACTCATTGGTCAGGGGTCAGGTTGGAACTGAAGGAGTTTGAGAAGAAGCTGAAGAGAACTTGGATATGGATATGAGGAGAACATGCAAAGATCACGCAGGCAGTGCCTGAGGCATCAGTGAGTGAAGATGTGAGGCAGCAGTCAATTTTAGAAAAAGTTTGTTTGAGTTTTGAATCCACAGTTCATATAGGAAAGTGAACTTTCAGCCTCCCTTTAAACCTATAGCATCGGTTACCACAAGTCACAACATCTAAGGACACTATCCTAATGATGAACTAGCAAAATGCCGGCAGCAATAGCAAACTAAAATGGTAGCCAAAATAAGAGAAAAAAACTATACAATACAAAGGATAATTGGATATTTAAAAAATAAATATCAGTAATTCTCTGACACAAAAAACGACAAGTGTGAGATCAAAAAAAATTGTGACAATACAAGAATATAAATTGCGTAATTTGAAGCGTAATTTGATAAACCAAAGATACCCTGTACCTAGGAAAGTGCCTGCAATTCCCTTGAGTTAATAAAGATGATCATCAAAGAACCCATTAAAATATTTATAGGACAATCATCCTATCTTATAAGCTTCCTTCAGTTGTTTTCAAATGGGGAATAAAATTCATACTTGCCTAAAATGTGTTTTCAAAAAACATTATTATTTATTAATTATCATTTAAATTTTATCATTATTTGGTTAATTGTCATCTTGTTACCATTTTGTTTCTCATGGGCACCACCATTTTGTGTGTTTCCTTGTAAGGGCACCACAATTTTGAACCTTTTGATGGCTATGCTGCTCTGTGGCTGCTAAGCACATGATGCTTGTCACTAAGACACAATGACCATCAAAGTGCTGGTTTAAATAAAGACACAATACTCTACTCACTATCCATGATTTGAATAAACACTAAAAACAAAACCCTTACTTTATGTGTTTCTAATCTTGTTCTGATTTTGAAGCTTTTTCCCTTCTGTCTTCAAACTTGCTTAACATTGTTTTTGGTGCTCGGCTTCTTGGTCAGTGTTGTTTGGTAATGACTCTTTCATTGGTGTTTTGACGTGAAAGCACAATCAGCCAAGGATATAGAGAACACTGCAGGGTCATTTACTCCACGCCACAGCCAGAAACAGGCTGGCAGCACGTGGCATAAAGACAATTCCAAAAACTACAAAGAGCAAGATTTTTTTAGATGAGTAATTACATTGAACCTATGATAGAAAATTGTAAAAAAACAAATGTCCAGGAAGACAGCTTAGGGATGTTAGAAACCTTTTAATAATAAGCTTATTCCTTATTTTACACAACATCTGGTGGGGCTGAGCAGAGAGCAGAAGATTGAAAGTGGCATCTCACACAAACACATAGTGTTTTACAATGTCTGAAAAGAATAGCCGATAACTAATCAAATCAGTTAGTAAAGTTCAGCTGGAGTAATACCGACATCCGACAAGAAGAAGTAACCAACAGTATGAAGTCGATCGCACAGCGGGTGGTTAACGTTTAAAGCCAATGGTCTCCTAATGATTCAGCTGAATGCAGAAAGGAAAAAGGGAACAGAAAAGGATAAAGACAAACTCAGTGCTGAATGCAAATTGTATCTGCTCTCTGCCCTTTGAGGGTGTGGTTATATGTTGTGTGTCCTGCTTTACATACAATTCAGAATTTCTGGCTGATAATGCAGACAGCTTCACCTACCAGAAATACTTAGTTAATTTAGAATTGGTCAGGAAAATACACCAATTGGAGGACCTCATTAAAAACTTGATAGCAATTAGGCAAACTGAAAACTGAATTCAATCAATGTGTTTATACAATTCGAATTCTTCTGATTTGGCTTCAGTCTCTTTCCAGGTCCCATTGTAGTCTGTGTGTGACTGATATCAACAGCACCAATTCAGCCGCAGGTCAAGTAACAGAACAGTGAGATGGCGGTCTAAGAAGCCAAAATTTAGTTCCTTGGCACCCAGGTCACCAATTTGGTTGCACTATTCTGGGCACTCTGCAGCATGCCTGTGGATCCTGAAAAGAACATAATTGGTCATTCCATATGCAGAATGTTTGAATTCCAAACTATGTTAAACCAGCAGTTAATGTTAAATGCCTTCTAGGGGTGAAGGTATCTGACATTCAGGCTAAATTGGATCATCTGGCTCATGATGAAGTATCTACCTTATTGCTACATGTTGGCACTAATGATATTTATGTACAGCAATATGAAGTATTAAAGGGGAACTGCATCTTCCTATGCATCATAGCAAAAAGAAAATGTCAGATTTGAATTGTATCTGGCACCTTACCAAGATTATATAGAGGGGATGTGATTTATAGCAAATTGCATCCCCTTCACTGTTGGCTAGAAACCTGGCATGCAAATAAAAGCATATCCTTTGTGAACAACTGGGGTGATTTTTGAGAAAGGCCTTGAATTTTCAAGAGAGATGCTCTTCATCCTAACTGGAGGGGATCTTTTGTATTATCCCAGAATATGGCAGTAAAACTGTGTGGCTGACTGATTAGACCACCATCCAGACCGCAGTCTTCTGATATTAAATCACAGGCTGTTGTTTATCTGGAGTGTAGATAAAGAACAACAAGCTGCAGGTCACTCAAATTGAATGGATGGAGAGTGTTATAAAATATAAAAAAGCTATTTTTAAAGCTTGCTTAGACTACTATTCTAAAATAATACATAACAATAATAATAATTCTTTTGTACTGTTTAGAACAGTAGATAATTTAACAAATGTGAATTCAGAATTACAGTTCAAAATACCAACAGACATTAGCAATACAGATTTTATAAACTTCTTTAATGAGAAAATTAAAAATAATAGATCCCAGATCTCAGCATCACAGTGCAAACCTCATACTAGCTTGGCAGACCCTGTCTAGCCTGTGTCACAAAGTTGAGACATACTCAAGAAAAAGGTTTGGGGAAGCCACCTGTATAATCTCGTATCCCGGCTGCAAAGTCATTCTTTTTATAAAGATACAGCACTGAAGTGCATACAACGAGTCCAAGACAAGACTGAGGGAAAAGGGAAAAGGGCAGGCTTTTAAAGGGGAAGACAGGAAGTGAGGTCATAAGGATCGGGCACGTGGTCTTCGATCATTGGATCACACCCGGACGTGACATCAGAGGGGCCGGAGCTGGTAAGGTCTACCTCCATTGGCTCGGTCCCGGAAGTGACGTCAAGAGAGCCAGGTGGAATCCCCCGGGAATGGTCTACAGGCAAGAGAGAAAAAGAGTCAGTGCACTCTGCCACATCCCGGCATGCCTTAGAACCACCTTCACTCAAGCCCTTTAGCTGCCTCCCATGCACACGTGTGTGACACCTGCAACACTTTAGAAATTTTAATCCTGTAACAGAAGAGAAAGCCTTAATTTAAATTTCCAAAATGAAATGTATTACTTGTTCTCTAGATCCAGTGCTAACAAAACTAGTAAAATTCACAATGGATGTTCGTGCAGCACCAATTCTTAGCATTATCAATAGTAATTATTACATGGTACAGTACCTGATGCACTCAAGGTGTCAGTTATCAAACCACTACTTAAAAAGAAAGACCTTCACCCACATATACTTAATAATTAGAGACCCATATCAAATTTACCCTATCTCTCTAAAATACTTGAAAAGTAGTTACTTTTACGCATCACAATTTATTTGAGAAATCCCAGTCTGGATTCAGTCATACTACAGAAACTGTATAACGCGTGTTGTAAACAACATTCTACTATCCTCTGATGTAGGACACTGTAATTATGTTGTTAGACTTAAGCATAGTATTTGACACAACTGACCATTCTATTTTACTGCACAGGCTGGGAAATGAAATTGGGCTTACAGTTAATGTCCTTGTCTGGGTTAGTTCTCATTTATTAAATCAATTCCAGTACAAATAGAAATGCGCTGACAGTAGTCCAGCATTATACATAGAAGTTCAATATGGAGTCCCACAAAGCTCAGTACTGGGATCTTCACTGCTTTCACTTTTCATGCCTCCACTAGGATCTTTTATTAGAAAACATAATGTTAATTTTCAATCATATGCAGATAACACACAGTTATACCTTTCTTTTAGACCAAATAACTTTTCTCCGATGTCTTTAATTAGATGTGTTAGTGAATTAAAGGAGAGGATGGATGAGAGCTACTTGTCTTTAAACACAGATAAAACGGAGATGTTTATAATTGGAGGAAATATTGATGATTGCAACAATATTTTGTCATTATTTAAATTGGTTGGAGTCACCATTAGTTTTACTGAATCAGCCCACAATCTAGGCATTATCTTTTGACTCCAAAATGTCATTTAAAGCTCACATTACAAAACTGTCCAAGACATGTTCCTTCCATCTTTAAAGGTTTGGAATATTAAGGTGTTTTCTAAATAATCAGGATAGTGAGAAATTAATTAATGCATTTATTTAATGTGAGGTTCACTGGATGTTAAAATTGTTCTTTATACAGCTTTCAGGCAAGATGTAATCATTGACCAATTACATCTTGCCTGGAAAAAGGGCCCGAGTTGCTGCAAAAGCTTGCATATTATAATCTTTCTAATTATCAAATAAAATGTGTCCTTTTGCTTAACACCCAAGTACTACAGCTTTTAGTTAATTCAAAATGTTGCAGCAAGAATTATTACAAGAACAAGAAAATACAAACACATTGCTCCAGTTCTTAAATCCTTACACTGGCTACCGGTTAACTTTAGGGTAGATTTCAAAAATTCTACTTTTAACATGTAAAGCCTTAAATGGCCAAGGTCTGGCTTACATATCTGAGCACATCAGTACTTACAAACCCGAGCACACATTTAGATCTTAAGATACCTGTCTGCTTTTGATTCCAATGTTTAAAAAAGTAACAGTGAGAGGTTAAGCTTTTAGTTACAGGGCCCCTAAGCTGTAGAATGCCCTTCAGTTTCAGTTTTCAAATCCCTGCTGAAGACACTACTTCAGTTTAGCATGCCCTGACTAGAGCTGCTGATTAACTGTGCATACTGCATCTCTGTTGTTGGCCATTAGCACTAAAATATAAGTAATATGAATTGTATATCTACAATTACAAGGTGATGAATTGAATTTAATTAAAACAAAAAACGTTATTGCCACTTTTCTGGGGAAACTTCTGTTCAAGTGGAATCTAGGCCGAGGGGAATATAGCCACTTTATCAAATTTATTAGCAGTGTCTCACAAAAAGGAAGATTTACTTATACATACTGCCAACACTTGGAGGTTCTCCATGCTGATTTCAATGAGTGATTCAAGGATATTCTAAACATGATGAATATACCAAACTGGGTTCTAGATCCTTTCTCACATGTAAACACAGCAGGATCATCAAATTTAGAGGTAGAACTCATAGAACTCACAACAAATGAAGAACTAAAAATAAAATTCAAAAGTGGATACCAAGAGTTCTGGCTTCAGAAATCAATACCGACACTGTACCCTGGATTATGGGAAATAGTGCAGAAATTTTTAATTTCTTTTCCATCTTCTTATTTGGCTGAGCGTGGGTTTAGTGCTGTAACGAATTTATAAGAAAAGGAACCGACTGCATATAACTGAGCGTGGCGATTTACAACTGTTTTTAACGAAAGTTGAACCCGATATTAACAAACTTTTAAAAATGCATCAGGCTCATCCTTCACATTAATTTGTTATTTTTTCTTTGTATTTTTACTTTGTAAGTTCGAAATAAACAATTTTCTAATACAGTACATTTGATGGTGTTTTAATTATTACAATAAGATTCTTACTAATGTAATACAATGTCCTAATATGTATTCCGAATTTTCATATTTAATCCATTGTGTGAAACTTCACATTAATTTATTCTTGCTTTGTATTTTTACTTTATAAGTTCGAAATAAACAATTTTCTAATACATTTGATGGTGTTTTAATTATTACAATAAGATTCTTGCTATAATGTAATGCAATCTCTTAATATGTATTTCGAATTTTCATATTTAAATCATTGTTTGAAACTGTGCAGAATGTTATTCGAGAATACACTTTGCAGTCTTTACATATGGGCTACGTTTCATCAAAATCGGTATAGCAATAACTGTGTTCAAGATGAAGCATATATTGGCCACTACTTTTTCAATAATTTAACGGCATAAGTAGTAATGTATCATTAGCTGCTATTTACGTCAAAAATATCAAACAGCTTGAACGCGGAAAACTGTTATAATGGCGGGGCGTTACAAAATTTATGTCTTGCAAAGTGGGCGGTGGCCTGAAAAAGTTTGGGAACCTATGACCTAGACCTACAGCCCAGAGCTCTATGGGACAGCTTGTACAAAAAGCTATGACTCCAGTTAAACAGAACACAATTAATGAGGAATTGACTAAAATGATTGCACGTGATTTCCAACCATTTTCAATCGTGGAAGACAAAGGATTCAGAACCTTTACTCGTGCTCTCAATCCAATTTATGTAATTCCAAGCAGGAAAACTCTCTCCCACAAAATTATCCCAAACCTATATGACAGAAAATGTGCTTCACTGTAAGAGAGAGTTAAAAAAGCCCCTGGAGTTTGCCTGACAAGTGACTGTTGGACATCCCACACCACCACATCCTACATGTCAGTTACTTGCCACTTTATTGAAAATTACAAAATGGTGTCCTATGTTCTGGATTGTTTTGTGTTCAGTGACAAACACACTTCTGAGAACTTAGCAGAGGAGCTGCTCAAAGTGGCAAAAGAGTCGGATGTGGAAAACAAAGTGGTTTGCTGTGTCAGTGACAATGCAGCTAACATAATTAAAACAATTAAAATCCTGAAATGGGCCCACCACCCATGTCTTGCACACACAATTAACCTGTTTGTAATAGTTGCTCTGAAGGTGATGAAACCCACTGCGGACAAAGTGAAGGCGATAGTGGAATTCTTCCACGGGAGCACAACAGCCACAGGGAAGCTCAATTCTACCCAACGACAGATGGGCATGCCTGAGCTCAAGCTCCAAAACGGGAGTGCCTTACAAGGTGGAATTTGACCTTTCATATGCTAAAACGGATTCTGGAGTCCAAGGATGCAGTCATCTCTACCCTGGCTGTTATCAGTGCACCTGTTGATCCTCTGAGCCAAGAGGAATGGGAGGTGCTGCAGGAGGCATGCACAGTTCTGGTGCCATTTGAGCAGGTCACTGTGAAGATCAGTGCAGACAGGTACACTGTACAAATGCTAATACATTATTATTATTGTTATTAATATCATTATTATTCAATTATTATTCTCATTTTTATTAGTTGTTGTTGCATTATTGGTATGAAAAGTAGATTAGACATGAATGGAAATAATATATACTGCTAAATAAAACAAAGCATTGTAGCAGTGCTACCATTAGTTAGAACTGCATCTCTCAGCAGTCCTTTCAGGGGCTGTTGGGGTCAAAGGTGGCCAGAGGGGTTTAAAAGGAGGGCAGGGGCCGAAGGGAAAAAAAGTTTGTTTTGTTTGTTTGGTGTTTGTATTTATCTGTTGGATTGCCTGCCGTTTTTCTGCCATACATCTTCGTGTCCTGGATTATATTGTTTGTTGGGGTCTGGAATCAGTTGTCTACCTGTCTACTGTTTACTGAGGACGGTGTCTGGATTCATTGGCTTTCCCGGAAGAAGGAGCGCTCCTGAACCATTCATCTGTCATCATACTTAAGCAACTACCGGTAGGACTGTGTTTTTCCATTTCCCTCTCTCCATGCAAATCGCTGGACTTAACTTCACCACTGCTCATTTCATCTATGGACTTTACTGCGTGTTTGTCGTGTTTATCTGTTAAATGTAATATCGCCGAAGGGATCAGGGGTGGTATTATTGTTTTCATTTAGTTACTTTAATTTCATTATACTTTTTTATCATTTAAATTCCCAGTGTGTTTTCTTTGTTGTCTCTGTAGTGTGTGTGTCGTGCCAAGGCTCTGGTTGTCCCTGGTAATCCTCGATAAAAATAAATAAATCGCCGTCACGCACGACGGTGTGAATCTTAGCGGCTTCTGACCGCTACAGCATAATTTTAATAGTTATTCTTTACTCATTTTCAGCCATGTTACAGCCTCCAAAATGCTGATCCTGTGCAAGGGTCTTCAGAGAGTGACAGCGGAGCACCAGACCAGAGTAACCACAGGGAAAGTGGTAGAGTTAGTGGCTGCTCTCTGTGCATCCATGGACAGAAAGTTTCAGAAACCACCATGCTTGACCCAAGATTCAAAAGGTTGGCCTTTAATGAAACCCGAGCAGCTGATGAAGCTCTTCAGAGAATAAGTGCAGCAGCAAGATACGGTCAGCCAGCTCCACTGCCAGGGGGACAAGAGAAAGAAAAGGGAACCGAGGATGAACAAGAGGAGCCACAAGCATCTGTTGTTTGGAGGTTCTTTGAAGAACGAGCAACTGGTCCTGGAGACACTCAGAAAAGAAGGAATCCCTCAGCAGATGCCATACTGGAAATGAGATCGTATCTTGAGCAGCCTCTTTTCCAAAGAAGTGCAGACCCGATGAGCTGGTGGGAGACCAAGGCTTCAGTTTACCCACGTCTTACACATGTGATGGCATGCAGACTGTGCATTGTAGCAACATCAGTCCCCTCCGAGAGAATCTTCTCCAAAACAGGGCAGATAATAACAGAGAGAAGAAACAGGATCAACCCCTCAGGTGAGGCACTTGGTTTTTCTTAATGCCAACCTTCTTTAAAGACTAGCTAAAACTGTTTCCTGGATGCTACTTTTTGTTTTATTTGTATTTATATTTTGTTTTGTGATTCTCTAAGCTTATGTTGTTTCACTGTAAATAATTAAAAATATTGGATCTTTTTCTCAAATTGAGATGGTTTTGTTTTTGTACCTTAAAATATATTCTGTTCCATGTTATAAGCCATATAAATCATACAAATTTGATATAATGTATGTTTTGTACATTAGTAATTCATTTCGCTTATAATTTTACAATATTTTTGGTAATAAATTAATTTAAGCACCAAACAAATCTGAAGAGCCACTTGGGAGCCGAAAGAGTCCGCTCTTTTAAGTGAGCCGAGCCATAAGAGCCAGCTCTCTTAAAAGAGCCAGAATTCCCATCACTAGTGTGCTGTGACGTGTGAGTCTCCGTCTTGCACCCCAAAACACGAAGCTGAGTCTCAATACTTTAGCGACACCATCTTTATTCAGCTTGAAACAGGAACAGCGCAGTTATTTATTGTAGCGCTATCTGCCTCTCTCCTATACATAGGCACAGCAGTCAGGCAGTGTCTACAGTATGCCGCCACAGTTTGTGTGTCGTCATGTGACTGCATGGCTACGTCTGATTTGTGAAACGGAGCCATGTAATTATTGTTACTACATCTGATTGGTGAAACAGAGTCTTGTGATTATTGTTGCAACATGTGATTGTGAAATAGTCATGCAGTAGATCCACTGGCAGCTTCTCTCTTGCAAAAATATAGTGTAATGTGTACATGGGGGGGAAAAAGTAATGAGTCGAGTGTTGCCCAATGTAATGGAGTAAGAGTAGCGTTTCTTTTTCACATGTACTCCAGTAAAAAGTATGGTGCAATAAGGCTACTCAAGTAAATGTAACTCATTACTACCCACCTCTGATAAGGACAGACCGCAAGATTCCATGGAAGTAGTTCAAGCTTTTACTAAACAAGGCATGTCTGTTTTTACTTGGGGGTGGGGTGGCTTTATGCATGTCGTTTAACATGGACTTACTGGGGTGGTAGCATGGGGACCTGGGGCCTCATGTATAAATGGTGCGCAACCACAAAAATGTTGCGTAAGAACGTTTCCACATTCATATCACAATGTATAAAACCTAAACTTGGCGTAAAGCCACGCACATTTCCACGGTAGCTCATGCCCTGGTGTACGCAAGTTCTACTCTGTTTTGCAGACTGGCGGCACCCAGCGTCAAAGCAGCGCTACTGTTCCTGTGTGGTTACCCTTTCTTTTTTAGATCCACTTCCCTGACACGGCTTTATAAATACACTGAAATTAACTGCCTATTGTTTGTTAGTTTAATGCATGTGATTGTAATTAACCTGTAACAATATAATGGTCCACAGAATGGTCAAACTATTTTAAATACATTAGCTGCTTTAGCGTTGTTACTCTCACTGCACCTTCTTTTTCTTCTTTCAGCTGCTCCCGTTAGGGGTTGCCACAGCAGATCATCTTTTTCCATATTACTTTAACTGCACCACTCGGAGTATTTATATCTCTGTATCTGAGTGGGGAACCACAGCTCTACAGCAGATAAGTGGAAAGAGATTATCGGTTTACAGCATCAAGCACACGCTGCCTCAGCCATGCTGTCTATTGAACTGCTCTCACACGGCAAATGCTTCAGAGCCCTTCCTGTACTGACCTTGCGGTTCAGAAACCGTTTCATCCCAAGAACTATAAATGCACTCAATCAATCCATCAAGTGCTCCTTGTAGAACTGTTTGTACTTAAAGAATAATTACCTCACTGTAAACTTGCGATACAGCTATATTGCACAACCTGAGCCACTTTATAAAGTGCATATTTACATATGATGTCGATATAATTTTTAAGTTGAAATGCAGCAAAATATGTTTATTATACAGATAAAAACTTTAACTTCATTTAAATAATCTGTATTGTTAATAATTAAACATGTGAGGACCCAGTGCCACAGTGCTAGCGAGGCGCTGGCTCTCCATTCACGGATTGTTCCTGCCTCGCGCTGTATTCCTGCTGTTGCTGGCGTTACACTGGAAGGATAGATGGATAGAATAATTAAACACGTACTATGAAGATATTTCAATGTTCCTGAATCGGCATTCTAAGCTTACAGACGGCTTAACGTCTATTACAGAGCTGATTGTGTGGCGATTGGGTATTTGGAGAAAGAAAAGTAAGGACAGTAATTGGGGGTTAGTACATTTGAAAGGGACAGTACTGCTGCAATAAAGTATTTCATCAAAGGTCGAGCATGGCGTAGCAAGCAGCTTACGTGTGACATCAACAATCACTGCGCCACCATGTTCCCATGTTTAATAACATGCTTTAACTCCTATCATGAAAATATCACGTATACATCTCAGTATTTTAATTATTCAGAGAGCTGTAATATTACGAATATAATGGATTCTGTGCCCTTCTTTGGAAGAAGAGAAAGCCCAGAAGCACGTAGTGATTCACACACAGAGCGCATAGAAGATACAATACAAATCATTTAACGTGCTACTTTAGTTACATTGGAATTTGAGAAACTAGTAAATGATTTTAAGATGAAGTTTATGATGTTCTACTTTAATGACAAAATAAACTATGTGATTAAAGTGGAAATTTTGAGATTAAAGTTGACATTTTGTGCTTTTTTTCCTACTGTGTGCCTTTTTTTTTTTTTTCTCTGTACCGTAATAAGCTTTCATATGACACTCAGGCAGTAGGCTACGACTCGCATTTTCATGGCGACTTTGATATGGGACAACTCTTTATTTCGGGCACTGTGTGACTTTGTGAACTTGAGCTTTCAAGTTTCTCTGACACTCTGTCACTCGATCAACTTCCTTTTGTTCTTTATACCACTGTTTAAACCAACAAATAGTACATTTTTCTTTGGCTCTACTTCTCTGCTATTCGCTGAAATTCTTCTATTTTTCCCTCGTGCTTTTGCCATTGTCTTTTCACAGAAGGCTGAGCTTAAGGGCTATTTATATTGATTTGCATATTCAAAGAGGCGTAATTCTGGGAGGAGTTGGGGCGGGACAGCAGGCGCACACACTTGTGTTACTTTTGACGCTGACCGGGATTTATGGAGCTTTGATTGAGCTGTGCTTTGAGCACAGATCGTCTCATTTTGGAGAGGAGGTACTTTGTTTATTAGATTTCTGCCATTAAATTTAAAGTTAAGCCTCTGTAGTCGTCGTCATCATTGACTTTACTTGGTGTGATTATGAGACCTTGATGTGTGGAGTACTCAGAGTTTTGTGTAGGTGGCTCCCCAAAAATGTATGCAGCCCAGGAGCCCTCAAACCTCCTTAATGTGACTTTAAGGACTCCTAGAGTGTCTATTGGCATGGTTGTTCTGTGTGCATTAAATTCACAATGGATGTTTCTTTTGTTCCATTATGGAAGTGGTGATTTGGTTGTAATTGTCCGGGTTTATTAATGAGAAATATTGGAGACATTTTATGTTCAGTAAGTAGTTTAGTTTTTTTGCTTTCTTTTTTTGCTATGAGATAATCCAGCTCCTCTTAATTACAGTATTTATTTAAAAGGTATATTGTATAACACCTTTGGGTTTGTGAGCATCCTTAAGAAGAAATTTCCTGTAGTTTCTCATCTTTATCACGTGATCTTTTATGGCCAGCATAAACCCTTCTGTCTCTCCAAACATCCTGCTGCATATTAGCCAGCCGTTGGATGCCATAGCATATGCACATCAGGCTGGATGTTTGAGGATGTCTGGCAAATGATGTAGATCTGTCTGTCCTCTGATGTTGACTGTGGTGGGGGGCTTGTGTCTGAAACTTGTGTGTAGTCTGTCTGCTGTTTTGTAGGGAAGGAGGTCTCTTAAATTATTAATCTGTTTTGTGTAAATTAGTGATATCTGAGACCCCAGCCTCAGTTCTACAGTATGGTTGCTTTGGTGGCCTGCTGTTGGTATTTTCCTTTTGGTGCTGTTGTATGTCGGTTTGTGACCAATGTAGGACTCTGAAAGAGTATGCAAGGACTGGTATGCTGTGTGTGTTGATGGCTGTGATAAAGCATTCAGTTAGTGTTTGTACAAGAGAGACCCCATAATAGTCTAATTGTAGCCTCATTTGTCCAAGGTTTCTAGAATTCTGCAGCTTCAACTTACTACACAGAATGATCCAGGCAATAAGTGTGATGTGTGTACAAGGAATTGCACAGTCAGATTATCTTCATTTTTAAAAGTATTAGTAAAATTCAAAGTAAAAACTGTCCACAATAAAGTAAAGAGAACAATTATTACAAAGATCTTGTATACAGTTCTGTTTAATCACTGCGGTATTGTTAGATTTCTTTAAGCTCCTATCCTACACTTGCGGGACATGCAGTAGGTCCAGACGTCTGTCCGTATGGTCAAAAATCTGCCTGCTTTTGCTGGAGTTGTAATCCTTGATTCTAGCAAAGAGGTGAGGCTCTTCCTGGCTAATTGTTCTTCTACATTTCTGTAATAAAAGAATGTTATTCTATTATGTGCTCATGTATGGGCTAGACAGTTCTATCACTATCAGTGTATATGTGCAGTTGAATTCAATTTAAATTGAACAAACACTTGGGTGAATTTGAACATTCTTATTTCTGAGATTGGCTTTTACAGTAATTGTTAGCCGCATGTCGGACGCTGTCAAATGTGGTGTTTTTGTGGTCCATTTTGTTTGTCATTATCTTTGTGTTTTGATTTACTTTCTTATGCATGTATTAAGTATTTTGTATGGTATAGGCAGACGGCTGATAGGTCTGTTTTTGTTGTCTGTGGTGTCTTTTGACTTGGTTTTCATGTGCGTGATGTCTTCTATCACCCTCCTTGGTAGTAACGCAGAGTGTGGCTCACACTTGTAATTCTCTGTAAATATTGTTAAGCCAAAGTCGTGCATGGGGAGATGTGTAATGATTTGCTTGATTTACCATGGTAGACCTGAATAACTCTCTCGGGACTGTGTTTTCCTGCCATCTATTGGGTAAAATTTTGCTTCCAACATTGGAACAATTTCAGTACAGTCAAGACTGCCATTCTAACTTTCTCACCAGAGAGTTGTGCGCAAACATTCTGCAAACCGTCCATTGAGATACCACCATTTGCAGCAATGAGGCACATTTCCATTTGAATGGTTGCATAAATAAGCAAAACTTTCGCTATTGGACTGAAACCAAACCTCATGAACTTCATCAGACACCCCTGCAAAGCGAGTGTGTTACAGTTTGGTGTGCCGTTGCAGAATTTGTCATTGTAGACCCTTACTTTTTTGAGGTGGGAGACAAGGGTCACTGTCACTTCAGAACGTTATATTGAAATGCTAGAGCTTTTTTTGCGGCCCCAACTGGAAGGAATGGTTGTGATGGATGCCTGGTTTCAACAGGATGGAGCAACAGCTCATTTGGCACAGAGATCCATGCAAGTTTTTTGCAGGAGATGTTTCTGGGGAAGCTGATCTCCCTGTGCGGCGATGTCAGGTGGCGTTCACATTCGCCTCTTTTTGCTCTGTGCAATTTCTACTGGTGGAGCTATCTCAAGTCGAAGGTATACACACACGACCTCAATCTTCAAGCCCTTAAGGACGCTGTTCCCCTTGAAATGACTGAACGAGTCATGTGAGCATTCAGAAATCGTCTCTTAGTGTATCGCTAATGATGACCACCACCTTGAAGACATCCGTTTTAAAACACCGTAAAAAAAATCAATTTTGTATACCCTTACTTGTGTCGTAATGAAATTTATTTTATCTTGTAGTGTTTTTGTAGAATAAATGTTTGAAATGTGGTGGTACTTTTTGGCTCTCCCTGTAATTTAAGGAAATTTTATTATGGTTACTGAACAATTAGTCTACAAAATTTTATTGTTAATAAATGAACATTAAACACGTGGTCTATAATTTAATTATAAAAATTAACTTTAATATATGACAACTTCTTTTTGTCTGGTTATGCAGGAGATTAGTGTAAAGTTTGTTTTTCTTTAGGGATAAAAAAAAATCTGCCGATCAAGTAATGTGAAATTTGCGATTGGTGTTGGCCTTAAACATGATCGGAGCATTCTTATCATCAATACAGTGAAGTGCCTTGATAGCTGAATTTTAAGTCAACATTTCATCTGCTTTTTACTAGCCTAGGGAGCCTGCATGTCAGATACAGTGAAGTCGTTTATTCTTGCTTTTGTTTTCATTTTTTTAAATTTCCTTTGTTCTCTGCAGATTTCCGTTGTCATGCTTGGTGCCTGTGTGCTTACAGTTTTTGTATTGATGTGTACGATGAGGTTTTGTCTGCTCAGGTATGTTCCATATGTGCTCGAAGGTGTATTATGTTTTTAAATTTGTGTTATCGACTGATGAGTGAGACTTAACAGGTTTGTTATATTGGTCTACACTTGCATGTTTAGATTAACACCCAGACACGTGCACAGATCTTATCACATAGTTATAAATGAGTGACGCTCTACCTCCTGTCTCACTATTATTCCACATAGAGTCCTGTCCACATAAGCACGTATGTGTGAGGACTACAATGCCTATCACTCCTCGGTACTCCACACAGCGACTCACTAACACTTTTGTTTTATATGCCTCATGCCAACCAATGATGCCTCACTTCTACTACTCTTGTGCAGTCTATGGGGGTGTGGCCTCAGGGCCTTGATAACCCTGCAGGGATGAGCAAATGGCGATCTCTGCTGTACCTAGTGCCCGAGTAATTGCTTTATTTCTTCAGTCACTCGAGCTATAATAAAGTTTAGAAATGTAAAAGCAACATGGTTATTAAGTATAATAACACCAACAGAAGAGTTTAATAGAAAATAAAATAGATAGCAAGTGTGGAGGAATGGAGTCTTACTGAAAATCAGCATGTCCAGTGTGGATGTTTTTTGACTCTGCAGTTGGTGTGATGCATATGTTATGTTCTTGGATGTCTGCATGAATCCCCTTAAGAAGTGGAACACTGGTAAGGAGTTCAGTGTCATTCTAATTGGGGTCAATGAAGACTTCACCACCACAAGGAAAAGGCCTGGAAAATGCTGAATATGTAGCCCAATAATTGTACAGGGTGAGATTTGGTATAAATGCAAAATAACCTATGCTACAGTTCGTGGTGCCTGTCAATCATGGATGTGATTCTTTGGAACCATGCTGCAATGACAGCCATCTCCAGATCCAGGTGCCACCTTGAGCCAAGGGATCCTTTGAGTAGAGGTTTCTGTGCTGCTGTAGACAAATTCCTATTTCACTGACTGAACAGTATGAGGGTTGAGGGAGGGATCAGGAACATTTTGGCTTGATCCTTCCATTGTGGATCCAAGGAATCTTGTCTTGGGTAAACTTTGTCAAACTTAATGCTGGCTATGAGTGAGAGAGAGATGTCTGAACACACCGTGCCTTGTGGGCACTATTTGTAAATATTTTCAAATTGTTGTCTAAGTTTTAACCAGTTATTGGAATCAACTGAGAAGGCACATTCAATGTTTTCTTTTGTAAACACAACAAAATAAAAAAAACATTGAACTCTGAAGTTCATTCTATGCAACTAAAAGCAACTCCATTTATTGATGTAGAAGGGCGACTGTCCCTGCCATCATAGGGTGTTTGGTTTTAAAATGCACTCACTTCAGTACACTTTTCAAACATTTCTTTCGCAAACTACACTATACTATTACATGTAACAAAATAAAAAATAACAATCATAGAACTGTATTCCACAATCTATACTGGACATTAGCCCAAAAGAATGCAGAATGGACTTTAAGAACATGTGTGGTAGACAGCAGATGAGCTGACACAGATATTACAGTACTTTGCCAACAGACAATATGCTAGGAGCTTCAGAGAACTCGAAGATGATGCACAAATTGAACGTTGCTTAGATCGAGACGCAGGTTTATCTGAGGTAGTTTCAGTTCCACTATAGAGGATTAGGGCAAATCACACTTGATAACCAAGGTCAGTCTGGTCCATATAAAGCTAAAGATGAAGCTTAGCGGAGTGTTGTCAATTGAGGCTTCATAAAATTTGTGATCAATGAGAGAAAAAAATCCCAGGGAGGTGTTCCAAGGTTTTTTATTGTCTTTTTTTTTTTTTTTTTTTTTTTTTTTATAGGATAGGCCTATCAATTTTTGCTGAATTCTGGTTTAAATTAATCATACGTGTCCATTAGAAAATTGTGAAGCAGTAAAATCTGAACTATCCATTGAAAATAAACAACATAAGTTATTGCATTTGTTGCCATGTTTTTGGTAAGTGATATCTGATATGTTTGTTGCAAAATGATAAACTATTAACTACTATACTGCTATATTGAAAATGACAAGAATTAATATGCCATGTTTATGATTATGCCATAAAGTTTAGATGGTGAGTTTGATAATTTTAAAGTCGGCAGTTATAAAAAGGCCTGATTCTAAGTCAGTAAGCCTGAAACACTAGCGTAACAGAAAATGTCAATGTTAAGACCCTCTAGGACCAGCATTGGTGTGCTGCTGTCCTTGCGTTCATTGTTGAGCTTTTAAAGCAAAAGCCAAAAAAATTAATAGAAAGAAAGCTGCTGGTCATTTCTGAGGTAGGACATGTCCTGATAATATGAAGATGTGTATTGTATCATAATAAAGAGTACCATGTTAAGCAGGTTCACTTGCACACCTCCATAATTAATTAGGCCTCTACTTTATTAACTTTTTTATTAGTAGTAAGATATTAAAGATACAAAATATTCTGAGGGTCTTCTAGTAAAATTTGAAACACTCCTAAAAGCTGATAAGTCTGGTCAGGCACTGGTCTTGATATTATGTTTGTGCTTTCATTCAGTGTATTGTCTTATTTTTATCAATATTTAGTTGAAGCCATAATGTACTACGTCATCGGTCTGCTATAGACTTCTGCGCCACATCTCCTGGTTTCTCTTTTGTGTCATTAGAGATCAAATGTCTCATCTTGATCAGTTGCTGAAAAGACTGCCACTGTCTGTCGCATGTTTTGCTATTTTATGACAGTCATGTAAACCTTTCCACATTGTCCAATAACACACCATACACCCATCAGCTTCACGCTTAAAGTTGCAGGCACTCAGTCTTGAGATGTTGCTTTCGGCTACTGTGACTTGGTTTTATCAGACTAGACATTTGTTAAACAACAACACAAGGTTTTGAAGAGCTGCTGGCTTGTGGTTAAGTTTTGCTAAGCAGTTCCTTACACAGGATAATGCTTATTTCTACTGAACTCTAATTTTTAAAATGGTGTACATGTCTGGTGGACAAGAGCCTTTCATTTCACTTTGTACTGCTTGATCCCTCCCTTCAGGCTCAGAATGGCAAGAGTCTCATTTGGTGACAAATTTGGAATGAATTGGCAGACTCTGAGTTGGAGCAGACACAGAAGGGAAGAGCACACTGGTGAGTAACCTTTTATGATTTTATTAGGTTTTTATCAGCTTTGTCATGAGTGACACAAACATACGATGGACAAGTCAGCTGCTCATGGTCATTAACAGGTAAGTGCCATCCATATGATTCTCAACAGCACAAAGGGCAATGACATTTTTCAGATTGTTTCTTGTACACCTGCCTTGCACTCTCCACCTTGCATCTTTTAACTTGCACTACATTTTTATCACACTTTAATATTGTTTTTATCAGTATGCTACTGCTGGAGTATGTGAATATCCCCTCGGGGATTAATAAAGTATCTATCTATCTTGTACTTCGCTGTTGATTGGAAACTTGTCAGGCAGGATGACACTGTAGACATGAGCAGTGAACTATCAAAGCTCCAGAATGGTTTATTCGACTCCTTAATGATCACACAAATTAGAAAAATATATCATAGTTTGAGTACAAGGTGTGTACAGCAGTCAGTGCTTACAAAAAGAACAAACACATTTATTTCTATAGCACCTTTTCATATAAAGAATGGAGCTCAAAGTGCTTTACAAGCTGTCAAAGAGAAAGTTACAAGAAATGAAATATAAATAAGATTAAACAAGAATATTAATGAATAACTGCAGTGGGCTGGCGCCCGCGCCTGTTTCCTGCCTTGCACCCTATGTTGGCTGGGATTAGCTCCAGCAGACCCCTGTGACCCTGTAGTTAGGATATAGTGGGTTGGATAATGGATGGATGGATTAATGAATAAGTAACAAATAAAAAAAAAAAAATTCTATACGATCTTTTAAAACAGATATAGAACTAGTAGAAGAGAACCATCCTTGCCTACGGTATAAATATGTGAGTCTCTAAAGATGAATCGGACTGTAACAACAGCTTGAAGTGCTAATTAAATTAATCGTGTTTATCCTGCTATGTGTGGATTTTTTATTAAATAATGGCCCTTTATTATAGTGCTAATACAGTGCACATCTAGGAGTGAAACAGTAATTTAGTCATTTGCATTTATACTGCTCTGTCCAGGTTTTTTTAGCTAGACAAAGTTCTGTTGTTATAGTTCTAATACGTGCACATCTATAGGTGAACCCACTACAGAGTTGTCACATTCTAACATGGAATTATAGTAAACATTAGGACTAAAGATACATAGTCCAAAAAAACGATTGCCTTTGAGATAGCTTCTGTCCCCGGGTACTCTTTGACACTGTTTGGATGCAGGCTTTTATGTTTGAGGAAAAAAGCAATCTCTCCCAAAAGAGGTCCCCGTTCTCAAAGAAGCCGATGTTTCATCTGCTCACTGCGGACAATCAGGGGGCGAAACAGCCACACAAACCGACAGACAGGCAAAGACATAAGTGTAGGTGCAACACATGTTTATTTTTCCATGGGAAACGCTTTCCCCAGATTCCCACATGTTCGGCACTACACAAAAGTAGAAACACAGTTATCTTCTACTTTTCTTTCTTTCTTTGCCTCCACTCCTCCTCCAGGAAGTTGTCCTCTTCCACCCAACTCTGGCTCTGGGAGAAGTGCCTTTTATGATCCCAGAATGACAACTTTGATATTATTTTGAAGCCAATCATACCTCCATTAAAGGAAACTAAAGAAAGTTGTCTGAATGTTTCGATTCACCAGCAGGAGGAGACTAATTAGGGCTATTTTGTTTTGCACTCCCATCACATGCTGTCCTGTTTAAAGCAATAATGACCAAGTTTACTCTAAAGAGCTAGAACCCAGAGCTAAACGAATCCATTCCTGTTGTTGATCAACATGTCTCCTCTTAAAGGCTTAGGTTTAATTGTGAAGTCGATGAAAGAAGCAGAGCCTTCCTACACGTGTTTTAAGGATAAGCGCTGTGAGACTTAACACAAGTGTCTCTTGCTATTTTACGGAGTCTAGAACTGCCCACAAAACACCAGGGATGATGCGTTTGAGTTTTATTTTGAAGCCAGTCATACCTGTTTTAAATTGAACCTAGAGATGTTTGTAGCTGTTTCAATTCACCAGTAGGAGGAGACTATTTAGTGCTATTTTGTTTTGCACTCCTGTCTCATGCCTTCCTGTTTTTAAGCATTAATAACTGCGTTTACTCTAAAGAGCCAGAACCCAGAGCTAAACGAACCCATTCCTGCTTTTGACCAGCGTGTCCCCTCTTAATTAAAGGCTTAGTTTTAACTGTGAAGTAGATTACAGAAGCTGAGCCTTCCTAGATGTGTTAAGGGGTAAGTGCTGTGAGACTTGAAACGCTAGTGTCTGTTGCTATTTTATGGATTATAGAGCTGCCCACGAAGCACCGGGTATAATGGGTTTGGTTTCATTTTGAAGCCAGCCATGCCTGCTTTAAAATGATCTATCTGCAATGTTTAAGGGAACAGTTGATCAACCTGAGAATTTTACACCTCACCCAACTCTACCTCATGAACTCTCTTAAATTGATAGTAGTTATCAACAGATACTTCAGAGATGGGACAGTAACAGTAATGTACCAAGCCTTTCACGATGATGTAATAAAACAAAGGCTGTATTCTCTTTGATATGAATGAGTCTGTTATTTTTAAAGAGTAGTTAACAATGCTGCTTCATGGTTTAATTCCTGTCCCAGAAGTTGGCACATCCTCTCTGTCTATACAGGCTTTCATTAAATTTTCCATTTTTTCCCCCATTCTACAAATATGTGTTGCATTAGCAACTGATGCTGTATTTTATAGATGCAAGTGTGCTACTTTTAATAGGCAGCTTGTCCAAGGTTAGCTTCACCCTTGCAACTTATGTCGCTGTAACAGGGTCCATCACACCTGTGACACAGTAATGAAAAAATCAGGTGTAGATATTTAATAAATGGCTCCTATGTATAGTATATAGTATCTACATAAAGCTACATCTGTTCATTTTTTAATTCCTGATGTCTGGATGCCCCGAGAATGTTGTGGCAGATAGGGGGCGCTATCGCTCCCTTGAACCCCTGTCCAAGACTCCAGACACCAGGTAAAAGTCCAAATGATGACTTTATTAAAATGCCACAGTGCACAAAGCACCCTCTCCTCCACTATACTCATACAATAATCACAAATCACTAACAATACACAATCCTCCGACACGTTGCCCTCCTACCACCCAGCTCAGCTCGCTGTCTGGGAGCTCCCACAATCCTTTTATATTCCCTGACCCAGAAGTGTTCCCAATCCCCAGTCCATGTGATCTTGTATCACTTCCGGGTCAGGTAAAAGTCCTTTTCTTCACCCTGGAAGCACGTCATTCCCCTTGTCCATGTGACTTGGATGTACTTCCGGGGCGTAGGGTAAATAACCTTTGTTCCCCCCTGCAGCGTCTCCTAGTGGCCCCCATGACATCCAGCAGGGTTGCGTATAAAAACTGCAATGTCCATGATGCCCTGCTGGTCTTCGGGGGACCTCCATACTGCAGGGAGGGCTCCATCTGGCGGCTTGGGGGGTATTGGCCGGGATAAACGGCCGGCCATACACCACAATGTTCAAATGCACTCCCTTTGTGGCACTAGCAGGCTTTTTGTCAGAACCTTCACCTGCAGGCTCCAAAGACTATGAGGCTATGCTATCCTGTGGCTTTGGTACCTTAGACCTCTTTCCTGGAATTTGAGACAAAAAGTACACCATTTCATTGATTCATTAGATTTTTAAGCCTGCTAACCCCTTTGTATAGCTGCAGGAACCTGGAGCATTACATGTAATTTAGCAGAGCAGCACAATGTTAGTAAACCAGCGTATAATTAGTATAAATGATTGCCAAACTTGAAGTTTTTACTTTTTTTTTTTTTTTTTTTTTTTTTTGTTCCTGAGCAGAACTGCAATGCCAAGGAGTGCATACTCAACCGGTGGCGCACTATTAGACTTTTCCAGTGATTTTAAATCATAGTCTTTATTTTACCATAATCATAAGAAAATCGGTGTGTTAGAGACAGTCAGAGCAAATGTTCATTACTATCACTTGTGTAGTGCAACATCACCAACGTCTCCATCATAGCCATCTGTGACTCACAACAACAAGATTAAATTAGATTGATTTTCTAATACCAAGTTTCAAGTAGTAGAGGTGGGCTCTGTCAGTGAGAGTTGGAATAAGCACTCGGCTGAACGTACAATACATACAATGCCCAAAAACAGTGAACAACACCAACGATGACAAAGAAAGAAGGAAAGTGAGGGTTTTGGATTGGCCAAATGGAGGAAAGGATCATCAAACTTTGGAGGGGGCACAGATGTCAGCTTAGTCTTTTATGTTTGTCATATCATGCTAGACTGGAGCAGAAAAAAGACTGACCAAGTTCACAGTTCTTGCTTGTCTGACTGCCAAAAATGGGTGAAGCTGCATTACTTTCATAGTGCAATACTAGACTTACATCTGTAATAAACTCATGAGGTAATAAGTCACCTCCTGTGATTCCTAGTCATGTAGCCAACACCCTCAGAGGCAATGAGATTCAGTAACTGTAGTTTGTTTTGACACGTTCTTTTACCATAAGTCAAGTCGAGTCTTTCAATTTGGAATCATTTTCAAGATCTGCTCTTGTTTTGTGATGCTGCTAAAAACTGTAACTAATATCGACATGTGTAAGACATTCAGTTATCATACATTTGTTTCTGTAGTAGATTCTCAGGGAGACAAACTGAGTCCGGTGGTGAACTAATATGAAAACAATAGATTTTTGCATTTTTTTTTTTTTTTTCAGCAACCAATTCCAAGTCTCCATTTTGGGCCATGTTCCACGCCACTACCCCATGTCATGTTGCTCCTCCTTGCAGATTCAACTCCTGTCATCCAACCCAGCATCGCTATTCTCTTACACACTTCTTTCATTCCCCAACTAGTCTTGCCAGGCCAGGATTCTTCCCAAGGCTACATGAGAACCATACACAAAAGGTGTTAGATTTTAATGGAGAAGGGATTAAGAGGTAGGTGATCTTCTCCTGTCTCTCATTTCCATGGTCTGCAGTGGCTGTTTTTGTGCCCAACTTCCCCTCATGGTTTTTAAAATTTCTGACAGTCCACAGACGTCAATGTGGGGGTCCAGCTTTCTCAGGTCCAGTTTACATAGGCATAGACTGTATTCTAATGTAAGTAATTTCTGCAATATTACAATTATGTGGCAATGTGAAAACAAAATATTTTAAAATTTAAACATTGATGTGGCATTAATCCTGATCAATAACTTGAAAGATGTATTTTTATTTTTTGTGTACATTTTCATTACACAAGGATATGTGTAAATGTAATTATCCTGAAACAATAAAGTATATATTGCTGGAGTGTACTGCATGTGAGGAACAAAGAATATATCTTTTTAAAAAACAGGAATCTACGGGACAAGAGGTTATTACCATAGAGATTATATTACGACGGTTTTGGCAATATAATGTATCAAACTGCTTATTTTTTTTTTTTTTTTTTTGTATTTGAGGTTTTTTTTGTTCTCATTAGCCCCCCAGGTATGGTATGCTTCCTGAGTCTCCACACTCCAGCTCGGTAGGTGGCAGTAATGTACCATTTATGTTGGTCTGCCAACTAGCATAAAACGAAGAAGGGGGAACGAAGAGGACATTAAAGAAGTATGAGAGAAACAAACAGAGGTTAAGGAAGGAGAAAGAGGCAGGATGGTGAGGAGCCTGTGCCCTAAAGAGAGGTGGCCGGTAGTTGGGAGTTTACCATGAGGATGCGAGTGGCAGGCCTGCACCTGAGTGTGGGGCTTTAGAATGGACTCTTCTCAGTGAAACGAAGAGGAGTAGGAGAGCCCCTGTTGTGCATCGTCTCCCTCTTGACGCTGAAAGACTGACTGAGGGAGTGGGATTTAGCAGGGAATCCTAAGGGTGTCTATGGACTGGTGGTAGGACTGCAAACCTGATAATTAATTGGATAACTGCACCAGTCGGAAGGCGTCTCTTCATGCTGCAAAGTTCTGTTGGGATAAGCTGAGGAGACTCTAAATTTTAGGAAGAGGCATTGAGGTTCGTGACTATTTAAATAAGGAAACCAGCCTGGTGTTTTAACCTCGTTTTTAATGGATTATTTATTGAACATTCTGATGTCCATGTTTTCACATTTTAATGGACTCTTTATTTATAGAAGATCTTGCACTGCACTATTGAACACTGTTTTTGGTAGGGTTTTATTAAAAGCACTTGGCACTTTTGTATCAATCCCTTGCTGATTCTGTGTGTCCTTATTTGCCCTGATCATGTTGCTTAACAACTATCGATGGTTCTGGGTTTAGGAAGCTCATGGAAGTAACCAGGGAGCATGGAGCCGACACAGACCATCACACCCTCTGACTGAGTCCCTCACTATCATTACCTCTGTTATTCTGGGGACTGATTTTGTGGTGATCCATTGCGGCTTATCATCCCATACCTATCACCTCAGAGTGATCAGAACCATCACCCAGGAAGGATGTGAAAATGGTTGGAAACCTCAAACTTTGGGGCTGATGCCCCCAGATAGGGTACACCTCTTTCCTTTCACATATGTATAACTGTGACCCACCTATATTTAGATCTGGAATCTCCTCCCAGGCACGTACTTTGAGGCACACTATCTCTGTAAAGGACATCTGGTTGATTTTTTTTTTAATACAATGCACAGACTTATCAATACCAGGTTCATAAGTAATAACATCCGGAAATGTACATTATAATATGGTTGTGGCCTGTGAAATTGGAATCAATTAACCAGTTAAAAAAAAAAAAAAAAAAAAAAAAAACGTAGAAACACATTTTTTTCACTCTTTTACTTATCACAATGTCTTTCACCTATTTTTGTGTTGTAATTTGGAGTCTTTGGCCATCTGACCATAGCATCAGAAGAGACGTAGAAAAGTGCAGGGTTGTTAATAGCAATAACATGCTTAACTCTGTTAAGAACTCTTCCTTTTGTATTTATTATTTTATTTTATCAGTCTATCTATTTATTTTGTGATTTTTTTTTTTATTTTTTTTTTTTTTTTCTTTCCTTACTACCTGTAATGCACTTTGAGTTACACTTCTTGCATGAAAATGTGCTACAGAAGTAAATATTGCAGTTGTCTTTCTTATCCACCTTATATTGTATTTACTAAATACTCTGGAAAATTGCAAGAAATTAACAGAATTATTTTTGTATCAATTTTGAAATAACAATTTCAAATAAACTTTGAAGAAAGTAAGTGTCTTCTCTTCCTTGGTTCCTCTACCACTAACTGACACAATATCTAACAGGCATAAGGCAGAGTTTAAGAAATAATGGCCGAGGAACCCATTTTAATTTCTATATTTTAAAATAAGTGTCTATTTTTAAACAATAGGAGTACTGCTGCTCACTGCCCAAAAAAAAAAAATATCTGAGCATCTATCTTTACATATTCCACCTATTTTTATGCAAAGTTTTGCACTGGAGGGGTGAGAAAGTATGACCAACTGATTTTCCTGTGGGCCTTATACAATGGGCTATTCTGCACCAGGATTATGACATTACAAAATTTAAGGTTAATATATTGGTTAAAGACAGATATTTGGAAAAACATTGTCTACACAACATATCATATGACTTTTTAAGCCTGCTTAATCGAAAGCAGGGTTATTGGCTGTCTGCACCTACACAGATATATTTATTTATACAAATATATATTTTATATCGCACCACACTGTTACCAATATTATTCATATATGCCATTTATTCTGTTAATTCTGCTGATGTGCATTTAGAGCAGGGAGCTTCAGCTGGGGCTGTTGCACATTTTGTTTTGGGAAAGCAGTCCAGCGTCAGATAACGTTGTTTGTGTATAAATAATTTATCTACACATACCACACCATTCCATTTTCTCTGCCTGCATAATCCCAAGAAGGGTCACAGAAGTAGGGGTTCTACACATACAGTGACCTCCTATAATGTATGGGACAAAGACCAATTTTTCCTTGATTTACCCCTTAGCTCCACAGTTTAAAATTACAGATCAAACAATTCAGACATGGCCAAAGTATACATTGCAGACCTTAATTTAAGGGTATCTGCATACATTTCGGTAACACCATGAGAAATTGTGACACTTTTTCTACCTTGTCCTCCCAATTTGCGTCACAGGTATTTGTGATTACTCAGGTGTGTTAAATTCCTTCATTAGTGCGGACATAAAATACCTCAGCTTGCTTTTACAATTTGGAGTCTGTAGCTGCCATTGTTCAACATGAGAGCAAGAGCAGTGCCAATGAAAACCTAAGAACCCATTATGAGGCTGATAAGCAAGAATAAAACCATTAGACACATCAGAAAAACCTTAGGATTGCTTAAATCAAATATCATTAAGAAGAAAGAATACACTGGTGAGCTCAGTAATCACATGTATCAGAAACTTCAATCTGTAGACGACTTCATGAACAGAAATACAGAGGCTGTACTGCAAGATGCAAACCACTAGGTAGCCACAAAAACAGGATGGCCACATTACATTTTGCGAAAAAGGACTTAAAAGAGCGTGTAGAATTCTGGGAAAAGGTTTTGTGGATACATGAGACAAAGATGAACCTGTATTAGAGTGATGGCAAGAGCAAAGTAAGGAGACGAAAAAGAACTGCCCAACATCCAAAGTATACAAAGTCATCGGTTAAACATGGTGGTTGGGGGTATTTTGGCTTGGGTATGTTTAGTTGCCACAGGTACTGGCACACGTATCTTCACTGATGATGGAATTGCTGACGGCTGCTACACAATGAAGTTTGAGTTTGCAGTGTCCTCCGCTAGTCCTTTAATGAAAGTGTTTAAAAATAAATGAATATTATGAAATGTTGTTCCATTGTGATCGCTGTCACAAACTCCACAAAGAGCCATAGTAAGGTTTGGGGCAGTCACCCGTATGTTAATTTCCTGGCTGCAAAAGTTGCACAATAAATGACAGCACTGATGTGCACAAACTGGAGTCCAAAACAGAACTGATGGAAAAAGGGAAAGGTGGAGGCTTTTAAAGGTCAGGATAGGAAGTGACATCAAAGGGGTCGGGATCGGAAGGGTCTTCAGCCATAGGCTCGAGTCCAGACGTGATATCAAGGGGTACGGAGTCGGCAAGGCCTTCCTCTATAGGTCCGGACCCGGAAGTAACATCAACAGGACCAGGTGGAACTTCCCATGAATGGTCTGCAGGAAAGCGAGAAAAAGTGTCAGTGCACTCTGCCACATCCGGTCAGATTTGGAATTGCCATTACTCAAGCCCATTAGCTGCCTCCCATTCGCAAATCTGTGACATCACTTATACTGTAGGTGCTTCACCAACCAGCACACAAAATCTCTGAATAAATTTCATATCTACAAAATGTACTGCCTCGTTTATTTTAAAACAATAAATGACAGACCAGCCACAATATAAGCAAAACTATTGCTCTGCTTTCATGGTAAACACTCATGCATTCTGTCGCCTTTAAGCACCATGGCCACTTGGCTTTGAAGCAGGACTTATTTTATAAGATACTGGGGGTCGGCTGACAAGATGAGGCTCTCCCCAGAGCCATCTTATCACATGGGCACGCTGGGCAGTTGCCTGGGGGCCCCACAAGCATAGGGGCTCCATGCTAATCTGTTGTGACTTGCTGAGTGGTTGTGTAGGTAGGGGCCCCAGTAGACTGCTTTGCCTAGGGGCCTATAATGCTGTTAAGATGGCCCTGGCTGTCCCTTTTCTGTTTATGACCTCATTGGGCTGGCAACCCTGCTCCTGGGCATTTCTTGGTGCATCCTCAGTGAGACACTACCAGTGCTCCTGTAAAAGAGAAAAGAGCTTGTTGTGACACATCTAAAGTTTTTCACCCTTTCCTTTAATGATCCCTTTATGCTCCTGACTTGGAGAAGGTGAGGTGAACTGTAACAAAAGGAAGAACTATCCTGGATCTGGCCAATGACTTGAAAAAAGTATGTGAACAACGTGATATGTTGATGACTTTCATACTGGTATAATACTAAATGTGATGCATTTTTACTCTCTTATCGGTGGACATCTTCCAAATTGGTTGAATTTCCATCATGATTGTTTGCACAGTTTGCACAGTTGTTTGCCTTGAAGATGCACAAAAAATGAAGTTTAAAAATTGCAATATTATTTTCCACATATGGAAATACAGCTGAAAGAAAAGAAGATGATATGTGAATGGAGAAATAATATACAACATGTGAGTGGTTCTGAGCTGTCCAAAAATTGCCTTGGACAGGGGCACCACTAGGGTGGCAGAGTGCAGAGTTCAGTCCTAGAAGCAACCTCAATGTAAAAGAGAGGACCATAATGGTAGCACAGTGTCCTGTAATAAGAGAGATCCTAGAAGGATGCACACAATGCTGCTTCAGGACACTAGGGATAGCAGTTTTCCAGATTTCCTGAGAGATGTGGCAACTGACTACTTGGGGGCAGATGGTCCAAAAATGTAATATACAAGATGGTGTTTCACTTCTGATGATACAGACTAGTTGGGAAGTTGCCTTGGGCACTTGGCCCTTTATGGCCAGCAAAAGTCTCCATAGAGCAGGGACACCAGGATTTGCTAGATACATTTCTAACCTGGTCTCCTTGGTGCAAGTCAAAGGCCTCTCTGATCCCAAAGCTGATTCCAGGACTAGGCTGAAAGTGAACTCAGGGTGGGGAGAATGGGAATTAAATTGACAGAGCCAATTGCAAAGTTCAGACATGAGTTTGATGAACACTTGGGTGGTGAGAAAAAAGAGTCCAGGATCAGAATTCAGAGAAAAAGAGACAGGAGATGAGAAGGCAATGATGGACACATAGTAGTCATTTAGGTAATCTGTGTGAGGTTGTAGATCTGATTTTCCTGCTACTTTATAGTTTGTGCAGTTTGTGTATATTCTTCCTAGTTGTTAGTTTTGTGTAATACAGACACATTCCTACTTCAATACAATCTTCCTGGTTTTGCCATAAGGTCTCTTCTTTTATATATAGAATTCATCATCATCATAAAATGTCAAAGTGTCACAATGTGTCCATTTTGTTGTGCCTGTTTTTTATTGTTTCATTTTGGCTGCTTGTTTAGTTTAAATTGTGGTACTTATAGCAATGAATGGTTATGGCATCATCATGAGTGCTGTACCTATGAACACTGGCATGTGACAACAGGGTGTCATTTTGTATATAAAGCAGGAAGAAACCAGGGTTTCATTGTTGGGATTTTGTCCTCTGAAGGATCTGGTAGATGCTGCTCTTCTGACCAACAACCAAATTCAGCATTTAATAAAGCTATAACTGAAAGAAATGCTATTAGTTAAAAGGGAAATAAAATGAAAGTATTTAGTATTACCGTAGATACTCGCATATAAGTCGAAAAATTTATGCCTTAAAATTCATTCAAAAACACAGGGTCAACTTATCCGCAGGGCAACACAATTTTCCATAGAATTTGGGTAATGGCACAGTGCACAGTGCTTTTATTTAAAACAGTCAATCAAAATCAGTGTTCAAAGTAAACAGTGCAGTGATTCAAAAGAACTCTTCATTAAATAAATAATCCATAAAGCAAAACGTGGAAGTTTAAAAATCAATAAAATAGAAAAACAATCCTTTAAAAACCTGGCCTAACACCCAGGCTTCCACACAGCTGCCTGCGAGCGCTCGTTTGCTCGCTCACCCACTTGCACACCCTCTCTCTCTCCTGCTTTCTCCAGCCACCTCCGTCTTTCTTTCTCTTCCTTGTGGTTTTTTTTTTTTTACTCCATTTTTCCTTCCTCTTTAACTGACTCGCGCTTCTCTTTATATGCAGAGAGGACATAGCAGCTGCAGCACATTAGCCACAGGAACAATCACGGATGTGGGCAGTCCCTCACCTGTGCACTAGGTGAGAAACGCCCACACCGCAGATCGCCCTGCGGCGCGCTAAGTCACGAGCGCGGTGATTATTTATTTAAAAACTAAAACGGCCTTTGCTAAGAGAGCTGTGGACCCATAACATCACATAAGCCTTTGTTGGAATTTCAAGCATCGGCTAGCTGGTGTACGCGGTTTATGAACAGATATGGGCTGTGCCTTCATCAGCGAACAAAAATCGCACAGAAGCTGCCAAAAGATCTAGAAGAAAAGGCCAGTTCCTTTCATAAATTTATTATCAAGCAAAGACAAAGGCATGACTTTGATCTCAGTAACATTGGCAACATGGATGAAACGGCAATGACATTTGATATGCCGGGGAATCGAACTGTAGCAGGTATTGGTGAGAAGACCGTACTTATTAAGACAACGGGCCATGAAAAAACCCAAGTTTTACCCTCGACTTATACGTGGGTCATAACAAATTTCGTACTTTTCGGCTTAAAAATACACTCGACTTATCTGCGAGATCGACTAATACGCGAGTATCTACGGTAAGATGGGTTAAACTGGGTGCAGGTCACAAATTATCCCTGGATAAGGCATTTACCTATCACAAACCACATTTTGAAATACATGCACACATAAACAGTATAGTCACTTAAAGATCACAAACAGCCTAACATGCAAATCTTTGGAATATAGAAGAAAAAACAGAGTAGCTAGAGAAAAGCTAATGCAGACATGAGTATGGCATGCAAATTCCACTCAGACACACAAACCATAGTGCCTAGAGCTAGACCTAATACGTTGTATACATTTAGCTATGGCCATAACTGCTGCTTGTGCACCATCTTAGACACAAGGCCAACTGTGGGATGTTCTGCAGTGAACTGCACTAGCTACAGTGTAATAACATTGTCAGTTTAGAGAAACATCAGGTCTTTAAATAATGGAACAATCCTTGGAAGTTTCAGTTTTGTTGACAAAATAATACTAGAGTGACAGTGAGGGACATTAAATGACAAAATTAGGAGAACCCTAAGTTAATGGATTGCAGAAGGCAGATTTGTCAGTTTATGCAATTCCATCTGCTACATTTTGTATAAATTGGGCCTCTGCAGGACTGACCGGAGAATTGCAAGAGGGAGCTCTAGGTGGATTGCTGCAAGAGTTTCCAATTACATTCCTGGCCCAAGAAGGGATCCAGGAAATTAAAATGGATTTGCTCCAGTCAGAGGTCTATGAGCTTGGAGTTGGATATTTTATAAAAGTAATGGCAAAGGTTAATAGTATTTTGGATTACACAGTGTGCTGTGTTTGACTACAAATCAATGAAGGTTGTGCTTAAGTTATTCAATGCACTTGAAGTAGTAGTATTGTCACATGTAAAGATTACGCTTGAATGTTCACCCAACATGCAATATGTGTCCATTCTTCAGTGCCATGAAAAAAAATGTGTGACCCATTCAATCAATTTTAGATTTTTTAAAACACCTAGAGGATCATTTTTGGCAACTTAACACAGTTTTGTTCTATTTAAGAGTGATGTTTTCCCCTGGGCAGCCTGCCATGCACACATAAGCAAAATTAACATCAGCTGTAAGTTTCATGATCAAAATCCCTTGGGATCTTTGTATATTTGGTAAGAGAAGAGCCTTAGTGTTGCTCTGTGTAATCATTTTGCAAACTATCTTGATTTAAACAGCATTAGCGTGATCTTCATTTCACACCTGTGAGACACATCTGGACTACTGAGTGTAGTTTTGGCCACTATATTACAAAAACCGCATAACAATATTAGAGAAAGTTCAGAAATGTAAGACTACATTTTTTCCAGGACTGCAGTGTATAAACCACAAGGAAAAATGAAATACGATGAATCTTTTCAGTGTTAACAACCTAAAATGAAGGGATGTTATGATCAAACATTCAAAACTCTGAAGACGGTTCTTTGCAAGAAATCTTTGGTATGATACTGCTGTTACTAGAACATGGGTGCCCAAGATGGTTATAGTTAAATGTCACACTTATGTTACAAAGGATTTGGTCAAGAAGAGAGTGATAGATTTTTATATTTCAAGCAGTTTAGTAGACAGAAGAACTTTTGGAGCCTTAAAATCTTAAATCAATAATATTTTTGAAAAAGTTAGTTTGTCAATCCATTTGCACCAATGTTGGGCCAATTGGTCTGTTCCTGTCAACACTCTTCCTGTTTTTATGCCATACTCATTTCTGCAACTTGTACTCATGATCTCATTTTCTTTTCAATTATTACCCACAACTCATGACCATAGGTAAGGACATTGATGTAGATGAACCAGTAAATCAAGAACCTTGTCTTTAGACTCAGATCCCGTTTCACCACCATGGACTGGTATAGTGTCCACAGAACAGCTGCCGCCACTCCAGTCTGCTTGTTGATCCCACAAATTATGAACTCCTTCATTAAGGGCAGTTGTTCTCCTCTCACCTGGAGGGAGCAATCAACTCTTTTCTAAGAAAGCCATGACTTCAGACTTTGGTGTGCTGATCCTCAGTCCGGCCACTTCACACTCGTCAGTAGATCACTCGAGTGCTAGCAAAGATAACATTCGATGAGGCAAATAGGACAAAATCATCTACATAAAGCAACAATGGCCTGCCACTCCGTGATAGGGTGAGAAGCTCAGTGATTCAGGAGAGCCTAAAAGTAGAGTCACTGCTCTTCTGGTTCAAAAGGAGTCATTTAAGGTGGCTTGGGCTTGTCATAAGGATGCCCCTCTGTTGGTTCCTCCTAGAGCTGCTCTGGGCATGCAGGGCATAGACCCTGCAGCAGAACCAGGACATGGTGAAGGAATTATATGAGATCAGCTAGGAATTCCCCTGTAAGAGCTGGAATCTGTAGCTGGGGACTGGGAAGTATGGACTGACTGCCATTGCAATCCTCACCAGGAAAAGCAGCTTCAGAAAATTAGATGAATTGACAAGATTACATCATTGCCTAAGCAAAAAGCAGAGCACTCTCGTTCTCTTTCTACCATAGGTAGATTTGTATAGATCTGGGCCTGTACAGTATACCGTACTATTAGAGAATTCATTAACTTTTATGAGATTGTGCCACTGCGAGCTACAGTCTGACACAGGAGTTTAGGAAAAAGGTTTTTATCGCTGTCAAAAAACAAGTGTGGACACTAGGGAGTGCTCGAGCTTTCCAAATATTCAAAACAGAGGCTTGGACACAAATGTAAAGGCACTAAGAGTCTTTATTGTGGGTAATTCCATACAGGCCAATGTTTTTCCACACCACAGCCACAAGTACAACACCATTGTCGTCTTCTCTGTCTCAGTCACCGCCTCCTCTACTCCTCCTCCAACAAGCTTCATCCCAGACTCTGCCTCCTGGTGTAGTGGTAGGCAGCTCCTTCTAAGTAATCCCCAGAAGTACTTCTGGTGTCCCAAAGGCTTGGCCAGGGAGCACTTCCCGGGTAAAGCTGGAGCCCCACAAAGTAGTGCTCCCCAGTCCCAACAGTACCCTCTGGCGAAACCTACAGCACCCAACAGGGCTGAGTTACAGAATTACAATTCCCATGATGCCCTGTGGGAAACCATAATGCTGTTGCCACAGGGGGGTTGCCAAAGAATACTCCAGGGGAGGTACTACCTTTTGTATGTCCAGTCCCCGAGTCCTTCCATTATGGAGGCATCACATTTCTTACTGATAATTTGCTATATTCTTCTTTACATTTGCATGCTTGGCCAATCAGGAACAGACTCTTATGTCCTTCTTTAAATACATTTAATTCACTTTCATACTTTAATTAAGGCCAAAAATGAAATTTATCAGTTGGGTGGTGTTCAGCTCTATGTATACTTAAATAGCAGAAGTAAATTGTGACAACCCTTCTGAAGGAAACTAGAGGACAAATTTTGTTCAGCTTTTACCTAAAACTAGCCTGCTATTTGACTATTAACTGATCTTCCGACTAGTGTTTTAATCCAAAAAAAGTCACATTCACATTTTTATAGTTTACTTCCACTAAACAGTGCACTTGAAGGGAATCACATTTTCCAAAAGAAGTTAAATGAATATTGATCATGTTTTTTATATGTAAGAATGAAGCTTCCATTTATATTCACTTACTTTATTGTTTCTGTCACTATCATAAGAAATGTGAATAATATTTTTCAAAGTACTAGATACACATAAAAAATTGACATTGAATAAAACAACACATATATTCAACACATGAGTAACATAATATAATTCTAGAAAATTGATTCTGTTCATCTGGACATAGTTTTTTTCCGATACGTTTCATCACTCATCCAAGTGACTTCCTCAGTCTCAGTTCACTGCAGGTTTCTTCAACCTTATAAACAGTACCTTGGCCTAATGACCGAACTAGCACCAATAACTAACAATGATATGCAAATAACTGATCAATGATATGCAAATTGTCCATTGATCAATGGCCATGAGTACCATTCACAGAGAGTTGGGGAATGGCTGCAATCTCCACATTGTAAGATGATGAAAGATGTACCCTTAGGCCCCCTCCTCGGTTCAGAGATGGTCATTCCTTTTTCACGTAAATGGCCTTACTATTAGGCCAAGGTACTGTTTATAAGGTTGAAGAAACCTGCAGTGAACTGAGACTGAGGAAGTCACTTGGATGAGTGATGAAACGTATCGAAAAAAAAAACTATGTCCAGATGAACAGAATCAACTTTCTAGAATTTCCTTACCTGGATTATTGAGCATGCATCGAGACAACATAATATAATGTTTTAATATTTCTTCCCCATTAAAAAGACATTATTACTTGATTACAAATGACAAAAATTTGCCCTTAAAGTATAGGTAGTATCAAACAATAAACACAAGCACATATTTCATTTTGAAAGAACCATCATTCCATTTCACTAAAATAAGGTTTATAATCGCTAGTGCTAACAGTACAGTATACTACAGAAAACAATGTTTAATCCAAAAAGCTTTATATTGTACATAAACTACATATTATTTGTAATTCCAGGAGTCATAGGCAGCATTGTAGTCCACTGTTTAGTGTTGCTTATTCACAGTTCTAGGTTACAGAGTGCAGATCCCAGCCTGGTCATTGTCTGTGTGGACTTTGTTCACTCTCATTGTATCTTTGTGTCTCAGTTTTCCCCATCAGAAAATTGTGTGTGAAAGATTAATTGGGAACTATAAATTGACCTGTTAGGTGTGTGTCAGTGTGTATGTGCATGCATGTAAAATGTGTCCCGTAATTGACGTTTTCTAGGGTTTTTTCCACTCTTTCTTCTAATACTTCCAGGAAATGCTTTGGCTCCCCATTAAATCTTTTTTTACATAAGCTGGTCTGTTAGATTATTTTTTGTTTTGTAATATTATTTGCTAAATCATTACAATTAGTTGCAGAGGAGTTAACATTACAGCACAATATGATCTAAAATGCATTTCTTAAGAGTAATAAACAATGGTTTAAAAGCTTAAATAGAACTGGATTAGTGGCTGAGCAACTGTACAAAATTGATGCTTATCTGTGATGTAAGATTTTTCTATGGCAGTCAAAGTCAGTCACATGGTCATTCTGTGTTTTGTTCAGCATTTTAATGGAATTTTGATTAAGTTGAGGTTGAGGTAGGAATGTAGAAATTACAAAGATGAGGTGTAGCTTTATCAAAGTTCAAATAATCATTTGATATGAGTTGTCCTTGTACCTTAGCCCGCTAAAATATCTATGAGTGAAATATGATGTTAAAAGAAATAAAAAACTACTATGAAACTACTAAAAAATTAAAAAACTATTAAATGAAAATTGCTCAGTAGAGTGCATTTTGATATGGTTTACTCTGAATGATTGCAAACACTGAATCATTTAGTAAAGAGAAGCCATGCAAGCGAATGAATGATGCTGGTTAGTGCATATGCTCCACAGCATTTTAATGCAATTCGGTGATATTGCTGCTTTTATTTAAGTTGAACGAATCCTTTAAACTCTCCAGAGCCTGAGAATGTGTTATTGTTTTCCATTGGTCAGGTATATTAGCTGGTTTAGCATGATACTCCTTTGCAAACTCGTCATTGTACAAATGCATCACATACTTCCAGTATTTAGATGCCTCGATGCTTGTGTCTTGTGGGATGTTCCAGTTTGGGTAATATGTACGGTAGTCTTTGTAAGGATGATACTGCCCCTTTGTATCACTATTCCGAAACCTAACTGTTTCACTAGCTACATCAGTTGTGCATATATTTTCCACGAGCTTTTCACTTGTCTCCACTCTGTATCTTCCTAACCCTTGGGGTCGGTGCACTGTTGCATGATGCTCTGTGTGATCACCGCCTCCTGCTTCACAAGGCACTTTGCAAAATGGACATTGCTCTCCACAGCCGAACACTCGCCTGAACAGCTCATCCTGTGGTTTAAATAAAAGATTTGTAATTTTCTGCTTGATATTTGTAGATTGGTCATATTGATTCAGTTCCATATATTCTCTTTGTAAATGTTCTCTTAATTCAGGTAAGGACCATTCTATACGTTCAATAAATTCTTCTACCTTTGCATCATTAAGAGTGAGGGTAGCCCTTATGTTGTCAATGGGTATTACAAGGTCTGTCTTCAGGTGTCCACAAATCTCTTCAATGAAGTCTTCTATGCCTTTACTGCTGTTAGGTAAGATTGTTTCTAGAGTTTTGTTCTTTGCTTTGAGGAATGCATCTTGTATTTTAATCATTATTTCATTGAGACTTAATATCTCCAAATCCCCAAAACTTTTCTGACATGAGAAATGCTTTTGAATTAGATCTAAAATCCAATTCTTGACAAAATCTTCATATTGGTTGATATACCTAACATATCCTTCAAATTCTTTTTTATTCAGCAGCTCTTCTAAAAGTGTGTATTGGAAATGCGTACGAGAGCTGAACTTCACAGAAGAGCCACTTGACAGAATTTCATCAACGATTTTTACACCAAGATTCTTCTTGATATAATCTCTAATTGCAGGTTCCAGACACATCTCCATAAAGTCTCTGGCTTTCCTATGACACTGATTTTTTTCCCGGTAAAGATCAATGAAATCTAAAAAGTAGCTTGGTTTGAGTTTCTCAAGATGTTTCTTGGGGTCATTTTCTGCAATGAAATCATCATGAATTTTTTGAAAATTTTTGGCAGCAGTCTTGCAAATGTGAACCTTTATGTCCACTTCAAATATATTACTGGTTCTGCTGTTTTTCACTTTTTCATCAATTATACGCAGCAGTTCTTTGGTGTACGTGTCATGGTAGTCAGAATTACTCAGATGTTTCTCAGTGATAAACTGATGACAATCTGAAATTACTTGATTTGCCAGTTTCTGAGTTTTCTCCTTATTCTGAGTAAAAAAGTTAAGTATTTTTTTCCCAAAATGCCAACCCTCCACGTGTGAATCTTTTACATTAAATGTTCCATCTGATTCTGTATTGTATGCCATATTCAGTTTCTCAGTGACGGCACTTCCATGTCTTTCTAAATTAATTCTTAGCTGACTGAAAACATTAGTGTAAATATCCTGTCTCTTTAAACCTTTGAAATCCAGCTCCAATACGGTTTTGCCCCACATGCGTTCAAATTCCTCCTTTAGAGTCTCATCGGATAGATCCATATTGTTTTCTCTGCATTTTTTCAGCAGCTCCAGCACTTTCCTTTCAATTGTCTGTGCATGTTCCTTGTGTATGTCAACCAACTTTTTCATCCCTTTCTGGATTTTCACTGCCATTTCACATTTCTTGTTTACATCACTTTCAACTTCCGACTTAAGACTGTTAATACTGCAGATAAAGGTTTGCCTGTACTTCTCCACTAGCTGAATATGCTTGTCTTTACTCTTATAATAATCATCCAGATACTTATGAAATATTTCCTCTTGGCTTCTCAGTTCCTCAGTGGCTTCCGCTTTAAGGATGATCAGAAATTCATCAAGATCCCCAATGTGGGGATCATCATTGTCCAAGTTTTGAATTCTGTTCTCTGCTTGCTGTGTCCAGAGGAGCATGTGCTTCCTGAATAACCATTCCCACTGGTTAAACTCAACACACAAGTTATTATAAGCATCAGCAACTAAACAGTTTCTAAAGCTAAAGATGAAATTCTCGTGTTTTACTGCTCTCCATAGACTCTCCATCCATTTGGTGAACTCTTTAATGTTCCCCAGAGGTTTTTTATGGTTGCATCCCTTAAATACCTCAATCAAGCTCTTTTTAAACTCAAACACAGTCTCGCTGTACCCTGTTGACACAGGTGCCATAGGAGGTGTTCCGTGCCACAATCCTGGGACATACCAGTTGTTCTCCTCTGCATCATATTCAATAACGTCAGTGAATCTCACCTGCTGTTGCTTTTTCTCCATTCTTGCTGCCACTTTTATCATCTCATTCAACTGTTCAAGCAAACTTCTCCTGTCCCGCATGTTTTTTTCATGAGCTGATACATCTCCTACATTCTGATGCACAAACTGGCATTTTGGTTTTTTGCCAACATCTTCCATTCTGAGAAAAGCATGAACAACAGTCTGCAGAATGTCCTTCATCTCTGTGGAGTTCTCCATTGCAATGTTGACTACAGTGACATCACTTAATCCAACAACCAGTGTGGCCAATTCATTGTCATGTTCATAGCTGTCCTCTAGCTGGGCAAGTTCTGGAGACTTCAAGCCTTCAGTGTCTAACAGTAGTATAAAATCACAATTCAGCTCTTTCTTGAGGTCTTCTTTAATTTTGATTAACTGCATGAATGCCCCACGTGTGCATCGACCACTGCTGACAGCAAACTGGACTCCAAACATTGTATTAAGGAGTGTAGATTTGCCTGTGCTTTGTACCCCTAAAATTGTCACCACCAGAACTCGACTGTTTTGGTTAACTTTGTTGTGGAGAGCCATCAGGACATCAGTTATCCATCTTACAGGGATATGAGAGGCATCACCATCTACTAGCTCCAGAGGAAAACCATCCAGCAACAAAGTGGCACCCAGACTGGGAAGGTAGCTGAACTGTTCACGAAACTCTTCCATCTCAGGAAGGGAACAAGTAGCTTCATAAATCTGACCCATCTCGCGCATAAAATGTTCAATTCCTAAGGAACAATTAGACATGGCTTCATCCAACTTTGCAATATCCTTCATGTTTTCTTTTAAATTGCAGCACTTTGCTTTATATTGGTTTTGAAAACCTGAGAGATCTTTTCTTGCCCTAGCATCCAAATTTAACCTCATCCATTTTAAAAAATAAAATCTCCCCTCTTTATCTAAACTTGACAAAGCAGTAATAAACCAACACATGGAAGTAGCAATTTGACTTCTGTTTTGCTCTTCTCTTAATTTTTTCTTGTCTGCACTCAGTTTACTCCTATAGTGCTCAATTGGCTGGTCTCCTGCTTTTAACAATCGACATTCCTCTTTCTCTAATTTTGCCAGTTTTTTCAGAATATCCCCCTGCCGCGGAAGTTCCGATTTCTTGTATTGGGGAATATCTCTGATTTGGCAAGTGATTTCTTCTGCCAGTTTCTTTCCATCCTGACAGGCAGTTCTTTCCTCATCTAATGCTATGCCATATTTGGCTGCTGTCTTAGGCATGTCATTTATTCTCACTTTAGGAGTATTTTGTAGCACAGACATTATTGCTTGCCGCAAGCTCATCACAAACTGAGCTTCATTCATCTGTTTGCTTTTAAAAATGACTGGATCTCTCCAAGCCAATTTTGTTAGATGTACCATTGTGTCTTTCTCAGTGTTTTCATAAGAAACAGCAATCAGAACTACTTTTGCCTTTATGTGTTTCAACTGGGATAAAACCTTATAGTTTTTAGACAGTGTGCTGTCAAAAAATATGAAAACACCTGAAGATACTTCACCTAAAAATGAAACCTGGGATTGAAATGAACTGCTGTCTCCACGCAAATTGGCAATGGCCACAGGTTCTGTAAAGATATCGATGTTTTTCTTTCCGCAGGGCAGGTACCACATGATCTCCACAAGTCCATCTGAAACTGTGCGAAGAACATTCCCACCGTCCATTTCAGAGTGAACAAAGAAATCATGGTGCTGCTGGGGATTACTGAGAACCTTATTTAGAATTTGAGACTTGGAAAGTCCACATTTACCCAGTCGAACAAATGACATTAATGGCATATTGGCAAGAACAATACTTTCTTCACAAAACCCTCTCGTCGATGCCAACGAATGGGGTCTCCACTTTTTCACTATATCTCTCATAGCCCATAGCATCAACATACACTGGTTAGTATCATTGTTTGGCAGCAAAAGAGGGACAGAAAACTGACATTGTGCCATTTTATAAAAAATCTCCTGTTGTAGCAAACCGTCCGAGCAATGAAGTACTGTTATTATGAGATCCAGAGGATGAATTTCGCAGTTGACTTGGCTCCTTGGGAAATTAGCGTCCCTTAAAGTTTCATGATTGAATTCAGTGTGATTTTGCATATATCTAGTATCTCTGGCTGTTGCACTGGCCATCATGAGTCTTCTCAGAAAGCGCCATGGCAGATCTTTTAAGGATTGTGCGGGTTTGTCTTGTAAGCAGACCAAACCAATATCAAGGATGGAGTGAAGCTGAAGTTTATTTTTCATGTAACTTTCAAGCCCCAAGGCTTGCAATAGAACAACTGGAAAGAAATAAAAAAAATAATAATTTCAAAGGTGACATATTTCTTCATATCTGTCAGTGAAAACACACTAAATAAACAAACAATTGTATACATGTATTAATAATGTCAAGTAGATGCCCCACTTTGCCATTACCCACGTGAGCACCTAATTCCTAGTTCCCAGTAATTCCAACTGACTCAGTAGTTTATATATGTCCTTAACAGTGGCATATTTACCATCTCTAAGAGAGACATCCTTCAATTTCCTCAGCCTACAAACTCAATTATATTCCATCAGCATTTGGCTTAATTTAGGAATAAGCCCAGAATAGGGGGTAGTTCCAGGCAACACACAGTCACTCAAACCGTATCAAATTGTAACATCCACTTAGGAAACAGGCCCACATTGACACAAGGAGGGACATGCTAACTCCATGCATACAGATTCTAGGTTAGCACATAGGGTTCCCTATGGTCACATGAGCACTATACACCGAAAACAGTCTTATGGTTTGAGAGGATTTAGGGAACAAAAGTGAAGAGCTCAGTGTCATCTCTGATTTGAATTATAACTAATTTTTGCAGCAGCATGAGTGAAGGTACAATGGCAATCAAAGTACCTTAATGACATTCTTTGCAATTTGTAATACTAAACCACTGAACTAGATTAACCAGGTCCTGTCCTGTTCTACCGTGCCTTCTTATAGGACAGAAATAGGCCACAATGGTCCTGATGTACTGAACTGGCATGCTTATTTAAAAAATAAGAATAGCATTAAGGAATTCTTGCCAAATTATGAAAGAAAAAAAGCTCTAACAGAGAATTTCATTTTTTCAGTTTAAGAGAGTATAAGGCACCAGTTTCCTACTGAATTATTGTAGGTGGGTTTAAATTCTTCAGTTATGCAATGAGTTTTCATACATGGAATATAGTGTAGGATACCACTGTAGATTTTCCTGTGAATAACTAGGGGGCTTTGCCCCCTGCTCACTTCGCTCGCCATCCCCCGTGATTGGTTTTCCAGATACACACTTTTAAGATTTTTTTTTTCTTTGAATTGTTGCTATTTCATTTATTTCACTTTTATTTCAGAACTTCTGTAAAAACAATATTTGGAATCTTTCTAGTCCCAATGTGCTGAATTTTTTAAATGAGGTCAGTGAGACATGTGTTTAATGACTTTGTACCATAATTCAGGATAGGTTTCTCTGTTTGGAATTTCAGCACAGACAAAACGATCTACATCATCAGCAGTTAATAATTTTTTTAACAAAGTAATCAATAAATGCATGTGAGGTAAACCATGTTTTCTGACTTAAACTTCAAAGCCTTACAATATTTACATACTTCTGACATATCACCTATGTCCATATATTCGATCTCTATTCGCCTTTTTGTTATTTCTCCGAGTAATAATTTCTCTTTTTTTGCGCTAATTTACTTTCTTTACTTTCTTTGTTACGACACTGTCGTTTTTTTCTGCTTTTATATTCTGTATCTTGCTCTGCATGTGTGTCACATCTACGTTTTTTGAATTCCAGTTTTCATTATCTCTAACCTGCTCTGCATGTGTTTGGCCCTCTTGTTTTTTAACCTCTTTATGATGTTTTACTTTGTTTTCTATTCTGTCTTTTATTTCTGTCCTCGCTTTGTCCTGCTTTTTTTTCAATGACACCTGATCTATGGTATTTATTTTCCCTTTTTCAAGTAATAATTTCCGTTTGTTTGCGCTACTGCGATCTTTACTTTCTTTTTTTATAGTTGCTTTAATATTCTTTAACTTTCTCCACATGTGTATCGCACAGTTTTTTTTTTGAGCCTTTCGAATTCCACTGCTTTCATAATCTCTAACCTGCTCTGCATGTGTATAGCGCCAACATTTGAGAACGTCTTTATGAAGTTCTACTTTGTTTTTTACTCTCTGTCTTTTAATTCTGAGCCCGATTGGACATGCTTTTTTTCAATTCCACTTGTTCCGGGCTAATAAGTACTTTCCTTATTTTCTGAATTTGCACCTAGATTATTCTTTTTCTTTTTTGTTCTTTTTTCTCTCCAATGCTTTTGAGTCTCTTTTCTCCATGCTGCTTTCTTCTTCGCTTAGTCGTCGACGTTTAATCTATAACGTATTGTCCTTATACAGTGGAACCTCGGTTCACGAATGTCTCGGTACACGTACAAATTAGTTTACGACCAAAAAGTTTGCCAAACTTTTGCCTCGGTTCACGACCACAGACTCGGTATACGAACAAGCCAGTTTCCCTTTCGGTTTGTATATGTTCAGTCTCTCCCTGTGCATTTCCTGTGCAGCGAGCAAGAGAGAGAGAGAGCGACACACACACACACACACACACACACACACACACACACACACACACACAC
>JANRMT010062794.1:8021565-8039554 GCA_026402145.1 Polypterus bichir lapradei
CACACACACACACACACACACACACACACACACACACACACACACACGAGAGAGAGAGACACACACACACACAGGCGGTCGAGAGAGGTGCACACACACACACAGGCGCGCACGAGAGAGGCACACACACACACACACACACAAAGGCGCGCAAGAGAGGCCCCCACACACACACACACACACAGGCGCACTTGAGAGAGAGGCACATGCACATACACACACACACACACACACACACACACACAGGAGCGCGCTAGAGAGAGACACACACAGGCGCTCCAGGCTCGCAAAAGAGAGAGCGAGCGAGAGAAGGAGGGCTGGACGCATAATGTAGAAAAAGCTTGTTTTTGTTTTCAGTTCTGTTTACAGCGATCGGTTCATAGCGTGCATTGTGGCAATGTTACTTTTCTTGGTGGTTTATTAAATTACGGATTTTTCAAATGTTCATTTTTTTCACTGTGCTTAAAACTCATTAAAAAAAGTGTTTTTAGCGAGCAGTTCCTAGCACTATAGCATGAACTATTGCAGTGTTAGTTTTCTCTGTTGTTCAAGGTTTTCTCAGTGTTATTCAATGTTTTTACATTTAGTTTACTATTACGCTGTGCATTCTATGGTTTAATTAACTATATTTGTGCTTAAAAACTAAAAAAATATATATTTACATACAGTTCGTACAGTCTGGAACGGATTAATTGTATTTACATACAGTCTTATGGTGGAAATTGCTTCGGTTCACGACCAGATCAGTTTACGACCAGAGTTTTGGAATGAATTATGGTCGTGAACCGAGGTTCCACTGTACGCTTTATTTGCACTGAGAGCCCTGGATCTGTATGTGCTCAAAACCTTTACACGACTGAGTGTTTTGCGGCCCGTGGTCTTATTTGATATTGGTTCTAAGTAGGGCATGTCTTGCAAGAATCTCATGTTCTACGTCATCGCGAGACGGTCCTGGGTCAATCTCTTGGCACAAAGTCTCACGTTTAAGGTCCCCGCAAGACGCTCCGTGGCCAATCTCTTTCGTCTTGTGGGTCTTTTATGTGTCTTCCGTGATCTTAACGTGAAGATCACGTCTCGTCTCCCATCTTTCTCTCCCAGGATTTTTTTTTATAATAGAGAGATGTTATTTGATCTGTTGTTATGCCAATTATTGCTGTTAAAGTACTGAGAATGATTTCAGTTCTGAGGCAGCCGAGAGATACGCAGATCTTAAACTATCATTTTTCTTCATGTGGAAGAATAGCAAAATACACTACCTAGTAAAGAGGGCACTTGATGACATCATTCACATTTTCGACTTTGTCATTTACACAAAATATTTACATGTGATATACAGTTTTAGTAAAATTACGACATAGTTTGCACAGATTGGGAAAGAATATATTTTTCTTCTTCTTCTTTCGGCTGCGCCCATTAGGGGTGGCCACAGCAGATCATCTTCTTCCATATCTTTCTGTCCTCTGCATCTTGTTCTGTTACACCCATCACCTGCATGTCCTCTCTCACCACATCCATAAACCTTCACTTAGACCTTCCTCTTTTCCTCTTCATTGGCAGCTCTATCCTTAGCATCCTTCTCCCAATATACTCGGCATCTCTCCTCTGCACATGTCCAAACCAGCGCAATCTCGCCTCTCTAACTTTGTCTCCCAACTGTCCAACCTGAGCTGACCCTCTAATGTATTAATTTCTAATCCTATCCATCCTTGTCACACCCAATGCAAATCTTAGCTTCTTTAACTCTGCTACCTCCAGCTCTGTCTCCTGCTTTCTGGTCAGTTCCACCGTCTCCAACCCATATAACATAGCTGCTCTCACTACCATCCTGTAGACCTTCCCTTTGACTCTTGCTGACACCCAACTGTCACAAATTACCCCTGACACTTTTCTCTACCCATTCCACCCTGCCTGCACTCTCTTTTTCATCTCTCTTCCACAATCCCCCTTACTCTGTACTGTTGATCCCAAGTATTTAAACTCACCCACCTTCGCCAACTCTACTCCCTGCATCCTCACCATTCCGGACCTCCCTCTCATTTACAGACATGTATTCTGTATTGTTCCTACTGACCTTCATTCCTCTCCTCTCTAGAGCATATCTCCATCTCTCCAGGGTCTCCTCAACCTGCTCCCTACTATCGCTACAGATCACAATGTCATCAGCAAACATCATAGTCCACGGGGACTCCTGTCTAATCTTGTCTGTCAACCTGTCCATCACCATTGCAAATAAGAAAGGGCTCAGAACTAATCCCTGATGTAATCCAACCTCCACGTTGAATGCATCCGTTGCTCCTACCGCAGACCTCACCACTGTCACACTTCCCTCGTACATAGCCTGTACAACTCTTACGTATTTCTCTGCCACTCCTGACTTCCTCATACAATACCACAACTCCTCTCGAGGCACCCTGTCATATGCTTTCTTCAGGTCCACAAAGACGCAATGCAACTCCTTCTGGCCTTCTCTAAACTTCTCCATCAACATCCTCAGAGCAAACATTGCATCTGTGGTGCTCTTTCTTGGCATGAAATCATACTGCTGCTCACTAATCATCACCTCACTTCTTAACCTAGCTTCCACTACTCTTTCCCATAACTTCATGCTGAGGCTCATCAATTTTATTCCCCTGTAGTTACTGCAGTCCTGCACATGCTTGCTGTCACCCTTACTACATCTGCTGTAGTTTCCCAACTGTCTGGTAACTCTTCACTGTCACCCAGTGCCTGTCTCACCTCCTCCCTAAATTCAACCCTGCAGTCTTCCTTTTTCAACTTCTACCATTTGATCCTTGGCTCTGACCTCACTCTCTTCCTCTTCTTGATCAATCACCACTTTCTCTCCCTTGGTTACACTGTTCATCACTTCATTTAACTCACTCCAAAAATCTTCTTTCTCACCTATTGCACACCCGACTTGTGGTGCATATGCACTAACAACATTTATCATCACACCTCCAATTTCCAGCTTCATAATCATTACTCTGCCTGACACTCTTTTCACCTCCAAAACACTCTTGACATACTGTTCCTTCAGAACAACTCCTACCCCATTTCTCCTCCCATCCACACCATGATAGAACAATTTGAATCCACCACCTGTCCACCTGGCCTTACTCCCCTTACATTTAGTCTCTTGCATGCACAATATATCAGCTTTCCTTCTCTCCATCATATCTGCTAACTCTCTCCCCTTACCAGTCATACTGCCAACATTCAAAGTTCCTACCCTCAGTTCCACTCTCTTTACTTTCCTCCTCTCCTCCAGCCTCCGGACACGTCTCCCGCCTCTTCTTCTCCTTCTTCTTCTTCGGCCAACAGTAGCCCAAATTCCACCAGAACCCTGTTGGCTAGCAGTACTGGTGGCAGTCGTTGTTAACCCGTGGCTCGACCGATCCGGTATGGAAATTTGTATTGTTGTCCGCATATTGATTTGGCAAAATTTTACACCAGATACCCTTCCTGATGTAACCCTCCCCATTTATCCGAGCTTGGGACGGGCACGAAGAAACACACTGGTCTGTGCATCCCCTGTGGCTGGGTTGAGAAAGAATATATTCTTTGAATGGTGAAATTTTTTTTTGGATATTTTAAATGAAAGATTAATTTTCTATCCATGCTTATAAAAATTTCAAATGTTGTTGAATAAGAGTAATATTAAGCTATGTCATTAAATGACATTAACAGCAAGAACTGGGTTCTAACTGAAAAACCACAGCTTCTGGGGCATTTCAAGAGCAACCTGAAAGTAGGCTTTTGCCAAGTATAGTCTGTCATATGTCTTATCTGTAGCAAAATTCTTACTAGCTACTGATGCAAAGAGGTATGCACATGCACCTCACCTTTGGCTTTTATCTCCAGCTTTCAAACAGATATAAGTTTCAGTAGATTGTCACATTAAGACATTCACAGTGGTGCAGAATATAATCAGAATGAGTGAAAACTGAAAGATCCCAGCTTTCAAGAACTCTAAAGAAGGAATAACTTGAACATTAATTATGTGAAGATAAGTGATGAATATTTGCATATATGTTCACATAGTTGAAACTACTGTGGCGCTATTTGTTATTTTGGTTACTTTTTATGAACTCTACTTTAACATTCCATTTATTTTTAACCAGCATATTCAGTTAAGGTCAGTGAAGATGTGAAAGGTACAGATCAGGAAAGAATGTTGAACAGAAGAACAGCTAATCAAAGAGAACACATGCATTCATTACAGGGCCAGTTTAAAGTGTCCAATTCATCTAATATGCACATCTTTGGAATGTATGAAGAAAACTTCATTATCTAAGATAAAAATCATTGAAAACACAGGCAGAATGTGCAAACTAAACTCAGACAGCATCTGAGCTCAAATTAAAACAAGGGACTTGAGAGCTGTAAGGTGGCACTGCTAAGCATTCAGTGGTGAGCTCTCGTTTTAGTTTGCACTTGACTCTGACCTTATGCCAGATGCTGCAAACTCCAGAGCTTGGAATAGGATTACTCAGATTTGAAAATGGATGGATAAAGCTTAATAAAGCCTGCATGAATTGCTTTATCTATGGACCTTGTATAATTTAGAATTTTGTCATAGTTTAGTGTAGAACACTTTTATTAGGTAAACAATGACATGAATTAAAGCACAATTAATGCTTTGGAGTTCAAAAGATTGAAGCAGAGGCTCCCCACTATAAAAAAACTAACTAAATGATCAGAAAAATGGTGGATGGATGGATGGATGGATTCAAAAAATAATATAAAATGTGAAAAAAAAATCAGTGAAACAATTTATAAAAACTTTGAACAACTCTGTAAAGCATCTGGAGAACATTTTAAAAAAGTTTTATCTACTGCCAAATTAACATCTTGAAAAAAATGTTCTCTTTCCATTTGTCACACTTAAGTTACTATTTTCTGAACACTTCTCAGTAAATATATTTTAATAGCTGGTGCAATAAAGAAAATTTGGCCATAAAATGTTGTTTATAGAATTTAAGACTACAGCAGGCATTAAAACCACAAAAACAAGAAAATGCAGCTGCTTCAGATATCCAAAAGCAAATGCCCCTCAAAACACAGTCTGTGAAAATGGCAAAAAATACTTAACATCTTTTAATTTTTTGTTGAGATCATAGATAAAAAGTATGTCTGCCTTACCTGAAGCACGTGGATGAACAACCCTCTGGGGTGGTTTATAATTTAACATGTAACAAATCCAAAGATAAAAATAAATCATAATGCTGAATAAAAATGTTTCAGACTGCCTGGAGGTCATTGCCACATCTTCCAAAGATAGTTGGTATCAAAAACAAAAAAAAAAGAATACAAAAACACAATTAGTTACCAGAAGACTAATCAAATTATCAAATATCCTGGTTTAAATTTAAAAATTACTGAATATAACAGATACATACAGATATTATATACTGGTATAACATATATCATGTGAAAAGTAGGAATTGAATCTGCAACATTCAGGTTCAGAGTCCAATGCCTTACTCACTACACAACAGTAATGTGATGGTGGCTAATGTTTAAGTAAGCACTGTAGTAATTATGTTACACCATTTTAGATTCTAACATCAGCTTAAAAAGTAATAACTGCCTTTCAAAATGCAAATATTAAGTTAATTTTAATTAGTCCGCCTTAAAAGGATGCAGTTTCATGTTTGCTGTTCTTTAACTCCACCGCTCTGTTTCACAGTGTTCTTACTGCTAGACTCTACTCCTGTCTTTCCCAAGAAGTCATATTCTCCTTTTCTCTGCATCTACAGTAACTACAGCTGTAATTTGAAGTGTACCTCTACTCAAATGGGGTCCAGGGTAACCGGTCCCTCTTGCTCCACACCTCCTTCAACACATCCACATTAGCATTACAACTGCACAGAAATCACACGCCACATAGATATCAGCATGCACAAAGTTTTGCACCGGCCAAAGCAGGATCTCATCTAAGACTGTAGGTACAGCATTTTTAGTCAACTAATTTGGACAACAAATTAGCTGTGGATTACAGCTTTTCACTAAGGGCATGTCTTTTTGTCACATTGTGAGTTTCATTTCGCAAAATTGAATGCATAATGAAGTTTAGCGTCAATTTCATGAAATGAAACTCTGCTGTTTTACTCACCACTACCTATTAATTTGTGATGTTACATTTTACATAACCTATGGTAGAATATTTATGCTGCCAGCCAAGGATAGTGAGTAGCATGGTTCGTTTGGTCAGGAGTGTAAAGAAGAATTTAAATGCACTGTGTATATGAAACAATAGTTCTGAAGTAAACTGATGACACAACATTTCACATCAAAGCATAACCTTTGTGGAGGGCTGCCGGCTTCCCAGGCCGGTCCGCACTCCCAGGCCGACAGGAGGAGCTCTCCCGACAGCAGGATCGTGCCCCGAGGTCCAGCAGGGCCTTATGGACTCTGTAGTGTTTATACACAGCCTTGCTGGATACCTTGGGGACCACCAGGAGTCGCTGTGGGGGGACTTGTGGGATCTGTTGTGCCTTATGACCCGGGAGTACGTCACGGTCACGTGACGGGAAGGAATGGCGTGCTCCCGGGGTGAAGTAAAAGACTGATTGCCCTGACCTGGAAGGAATAAGGAGCTGTGGTCTGCTGGGACAGGAACACCTCCGGGTCAGGGGCTATAAAAGGACGGTGCCTCAGTCCAGACACTGAGCTGAGCTGGGAGGTAGAGGAGCAAGTGTCTGGGCGAGGAGGAGTGTTAATTGTGTTAGAGTTTGTTTAAAATAGTTTATGAGTAGTGTGGAAGGTGCTTGGTGCACTTTGAGTCAAAGTAAAAGGTTTTGGACTTTTACCTGGTGTTTGGAGTCATCCCTGAGGGTTCAAGGCAGCACTAGCGCCCCCTACTGCCACACCTTACATCTCTCTATTATATAAAAAAATCCTGGGATGAGACAAGACTTTTTTCAAGAGATTTTTTCAAGTCCTGCGAGACGAGACTTTGGCCATGAGATTTTTTCAAGTCACACCATCCTCTCAACCATATTCAACCATGCACACAGTTCTCTCACCTCTCATTCGTGTGAAAGCTTTTAACAGACACAGTTCTTGCTCTCTCAGCTCTTATAAATGTTAACATTTTCCTCACTTTTAAGTTCCCAATTAAAGAAGATGTATTATGCCCAAATCTTACCATACCATACCATACCATTTTTATTTGTTGAGCGCTGAAAAACACAGCATTACAACTGACTGAAGCGCTGTACAGTTAAAACAAGCAGGAATAAAAGCAAAATATTAAAAACAAACATTAAGAGAGAATTAAAACAGAGATACTAAAAACAGGTCAAGAGACCCAATAAAATAGAGAAATAGGAAAAGGCAAGTGGAAATGAGACAGGTTAAGAATTAAAAGCCAATGTGAAGAAGTGCGTTTTTAGGTGTGATTTGAATGTGGCGACTGAAGCGGCTTGCCTAACCTCTAAGGGTAGGGAGTTCCAGAGCCTGGGTGCACAGACGGAGAAAGCCCTTTCACCACGAGCTTTAAAACGTGCCTTGGGAGCGGTTAGGAGCAGCTGATCTGCGGATCTAAGAACACGAGGGGGATTGTGACAATGGAGCAAGACACTCAAATAGGCGGGGGCTAGAATCTTATTGAAGAATTTCATTATGAAGGATTATCGAGAGTAAAAATGAGTACATGGGCAATCCTAGCACCGAGACACGATGAAGTCAAACAAATTAACACCAAAAATGTTGATCGGTTACATGGCAAATTAGTTAAATGCATATCAATAGACTATGCTGAAACAGTTGGTGGTGAAAGTGTGGAAGATGAAAACATCAACTTACAATATCCCGAAGAATATCTACAACCATTAACACCATCCAGGCTTCCTCCACACGAATTACTACTGTATAGAAAGAAGGATGTATCCAAGAAAGGTAATGAAGTACATCTTGAGGGGATAACATTAGACTACAAAGGAGATCTTGATATGCCATTCATATTAAAACGTTAACAGTTTTCTGTTAGAATAGCTTTTGCAAGACAATTAACAAATCTCAGAGCCAAACATTCGAAAAAGTCATTTTATTTAATAGAGAGAAAGAAACAAAATTCAATCACGGGCAGTTATATGTTGCATTGTCATGATGAAAGTCCAAACACAGAATCAAAATGCAATGCAATATTGACAAAAATTTAATTCAAAAAATTGTTTTTACTGAAGTTTTACAGTAAATGTGTAAGTTTAAAAATGTTTGCGTGTTAATTTCAAAGCCAAACAGAATTAAATCGTATTACGCAACGAATAACTCTATCACAACATGAAACATACTTTACTTTCAAATTATTGCGTTTTACTATTTTTTAATATGGTTAATTACTCACTGTAATGTAAAATAGTTCTATTATGCATATGGAACATGTTCCCATGAAAATAACAATCTGTTTAAATTGTACATCTGCATCCCCATACGCAAGCAGCAGAACCACAAGGAGGCAAGCACATAGCGCCGGCCCGGGGGTTGGCGAGCAAAGCAAGCAGGGTGCCAGGCCCCCTAGTTTTTGAAAAACACCAGCACCATTATACACCGGCATATTCTTGCTAAAGAATAAACCATGATGAAAACAAGATTTTTAAGCTCATGCTCAGATTGCTATTCAGGATTTGGCAGAATGAGCAACTAAGGACAGTGTTGCTAACTTTTAAAGTTGCTTGAAGGCAAACATTTATTCAAGTCCATTTTATGATGAAGCACTTACAGTTTTAGGAATTGTTACCAACAGAGTGTTGTGATTTGTAGCAATTTTAAATCACTTTTGAATTAATCAACTTTGCATTAGTATTAATGAATAACACTACACCTGCTGTGTCATCTAACAATACAGAGTCCTGCAGCAATGTCTGTAAACTCCAATACCCCTGCAACCAATGGAATTTTATTATTCAACAAGACATCCAGTTTATTAATGTAGGGTTAAGCAGGAAGGAAATACAGGGAGATTCACTCGGAAGAGGCCCTGAATATTTTGTAATAACTCTCGCTAGGATGCAACAATCTGAATGAAACAACATACAATGTCCTCCACAGTATATGAGCTTCGAACAAGCTGTGATGCCCCTGCGTCAGAGCGATGCGGTAGGTGCTGGACAGCTGTCACGACATTTAACCTCCGTTTGCAACTTCTGGGTGCATACCGCCCAGACTCCTTCACTCAGTCACTCGACTTCTCATCAGAATGGTGGAATACAGTATTGAGCAGTGCATCTTCATAGTGCAAACATGTAACAGTGCTGCTGTGGGAAGAACTTCCCAGCAGCCCAAGGGGGTTACCTGCATAGGATGACGGGAACGGAAGTAGGGGCTACTGGGGACGAAAGAGGCCAGCGGGAAAGTTTAAAAGGGAGGCCTGATGGAGCGAAAGAAAGGAAATTGGGGTTTTGTGTATCCTGTCCAACCTGTTATCTGAAAAGTCAATTGTGCCCTGGATCATTTCACATTAAGTGAATGGACTTTCTTGTGCCTGCCTGTCGTGCTATAGTGTTGGATTAATTGTCGTTGGTCTTCAAAAGGAGCGCTCCTGGAAATCTCACCTCTTGCCACTCAGGACTACCGGTAGGACTGTTTCATTCATTTCTACGGAAGCTGTTCACGGGATTCTCATCTTCACACCATATCATTTCACCTGCTTTTGCTGTATTGGACTGTATAAGGACATTGTCGAGTGTTTTTATTATTGTGGTTTGTTTGTGTTTATTGTACATTGCTGTAAGGGGAACTGGGGTAATATCATTTAGTGTGTAGTTATATTTTGTTTATTAGTGTTTAATACATTCTTTAATTGTTTTCTTATTGGTTGCTTTTTTGTCTCTGTTGTGAGTGTGTGCGGGTCAGGCCAAGGTTGGGTGCATCCCTGGAATCTCCACCAAAAAAATAAATAAATCACCATCTCTTTGATGGCGTGAATCTTAGCAGCACTGGACCACTACAAACCTACTGGGACACCTATTTGTTTAAGCAATGTCAGAATCAACTGGATGATTGTGAGTTAATGGAAGGTTACTTCCAGCAAGATGGAGCAATGTGTCACACGTTAGCAAGGAGCATGGCAGAAATTAAGTCCTTCTTCAGCAACAGGGTAATTTCAAAGGGGCTTTGACCACCACAGTTGCTGAATCTGACACCACCAGACTTCTTCCTTTGGGGTATGCTCAAAGAAAAAGTCTTTCAGAAGAAGCCTCGCACTGTGGAAGATTTGAAGGAAAATATCAACGTGAAATTGCTTCTATTCCCCCGAGACACTTGCCGATACGTTCAGGAACATGGAGCGTCGCGTCCACATGTATCTGCCAGAAAACGGAAATCACTTCCAGCATCGCATTTAATGCAATCGATTACACATACGTCAAGATATATAGCGTATTTTTTTTTGGTTCAGATTGCTTTATCCTAATGTGAGTTACAACAGAATATTCTGTGCCTCTTTCGATTGAATGTCCCTGTACAAACAAGTAATGTTCATCGTTCCAGCCAAGCAAGGAGTTAGTGCAATTATGGAATCCAATCACATGAAGAACAAATTCTCAACTCGCAGAAATTGATATGTATCAGAAAGTTAATGTGGATGACTGATGGGGCATTTTCATTTCAGCCAGCAATGACATAAGTATCCACGTTTTAAAAAACTCACCTTAACCCATTATACATATATATTTGGAATATTTGGACAATGTCAGATACTTTGGGGAGTATAATATAAAATCAACCTGTTCTCCATTTTCATGTTACAGTGAAGAGAAATTTGTTTTAATGAATACTTAAAACAAAAAAGCAAACAAGAAAAATTGATGGAAATATGTAACAGAACAACAGTATTCTTACCGTTCATTTGGCCCTGTCTTCTGTTCAAAATCCTCTGTTCGCCTTGCTCCTTTAAATTAGGTAAAATGACAACACTGATTAAAGCTATTTAGAAAAGTGAAAATAAGTTTTTCTAAAATTAAGATCAACAGTATAGCAGCAGTGAAATAACATATGAATTGAAATAAAATCAGAAGAATAAGATCATATTATTGTAAACCATAAACTCAAACATGTGAAAACAGTATAGTAGCCATTTTAATGGTTAAATTACACATGTACTGAAATTAATTCATAACAAGCTGTTGGAGGCCCGTGCTCCATACCTGCAATGGTAAACCATTGGGTTTCCGTTCAGCTGAGTGGACTGAACCTGATGTTGTAAATTCAGGAGGACGCCTTGCTCCTTCCATGGTCTTAGGCACTAAGTGATAAGCAGAAAATAAAACAGATGTGAAGAAAACAGCACATTTGTAGCAATCTAATAAACAATACTAATGCATGCACTTTCCTGCTGTTACTTATCCATGGTGTTCATTAGAGCTTTGTTTTGCTTGTTTTGAATGTTACTAAATGAAATTTGTATTTCATAAAAGTGGGAAACAAGTACATAATCCACACACACTTTAACTAGTTATAAAGATATATAGATACCACAAATGTGGTTACTGCTAGACCTACTTATCACGTCAACACTAAGTAATACATTGAAGATGCCACTTGTGAAGCTGAACCAGCGGCTGGGGCCAGTACTAGCTACTTATAAAGCAGTAAAGTACAGCAGCCAAAGTCCAGCTTCTGCAGATATACAAAGCTAAATTCATTCTGGGAGAGACCCCCAGGTTAATCATTAAGGAAAACGGTGCTACTTGACCTTGAATTTATATACCTGGTCATGTCAGCTTTATTCAGATAGAATCTGAGCTATTTGTTTCAAAATGTAAAATGCCTTCTTAATAAAAATGACACAGGATATAGAAAAAAGTGTATATAATTGATTTCATTTTAATTCCAGTATATGCAAATTATAGGTACAAATTATCAGTACCTTATTTCTTTCAGACAGGAGATGCTCCCGTCCATCCCCTTTTTTTTTTAAATGGTTCATATCTTCATATGAATATCTGAAAAACATGCACGTTAAGACAAAGAACACAAGAAAACTTGCATCCACTTACCAGTCGCTCTCTCAGTTGATTCTCACAATGAGCTGCTTTACACAAACCTTTTTGTTTGTATGTTAAAGTAAAAAAAAAAAAAAAAAAAAAAGGTGTGGTTTTTATTGTCACTTAGAGGAAGAAGTAATTTTCAGTTTCATATTACTGTGAAATAACTTAAGAAGTAAGCTAATTATTTAGGACTGTACTGTAGTTTTAATCCAGAAAGCCACTGAAACTAAAAATTAGTAAATAAAGAACATGAACAGGAAGAGTTGTGTGAAAGTTTTATGACTCATTATGCTTGGCAATTTAAATATGAAAGCTAAGAGTGATGTTTGCATTGAGTGTGTAACAAATGGACATCATACATTTGCAGATATGGCATAAATGTAAAATATATAAATTCAAACGGCTTTACATTTTGTATTAATAAGATACAGCTCACAACAAGATGCCCAAGAGAAAAAAAAGAATGTGCATCTTCAGCCTTACAGCAGTGCTTTCCTTATGTATTACTTGTTCCATACCCTTTTCCTAAGTTATGCTATTTTACAGATTTTTTTCTAATTATTGACTGAAAGGTTATGATAGTGCAAGCTTTCAATTAATACAAGCAAATACACATTTTTGTTTTTTTTTTTCTTTCTAAGATTGCCACAATGTGATCATAGCACCTCAGAATTATATTTTCAGAAATGCATTAAGGTGGCACGGTGACATAGTGGTAGCACTGGTGCCTCACAGTAAGGAGACCTGCGTTCGCTTCCCGGGTCCTCCCTGCGTGGAGTTTGCATGTTCTCCCTGTGTCTGCGTGGGTTTCCTCTGGGTGCTTTGGTTTCCTCCCACAGTCCAAAGACATAAATTGTCCCTAGTGTGTGCTTGGTGTGTGTGTCCTGCAGTGGGCTGGCACCCTGCCTGGGGTTTGTTTCCCGCCTTGTGCCCTGTGTTGTCTCCAGCAGACCCCCGTGACCCTGTAGTTAGGATATAGCGGGTTGAATAATGGATGGATGAAATGCATTAATTCTAAATATAAGTAGATATACAACCCAAAATTACAATCATTAAATAACAAAGTAAAAATACATCATTTTATATGTTATTTGGAGGTTAATCACTTAATAATGATCGCATGGAGATCTGTATAGGAATTTAGTAAAATATCAGTATTTAGTAGGAAAAAACAACATGGGGGGGAATGAATGGATATTGGGGGTGAGAAGAGGGTGGGTCACGGAAAATCAAACACAACAAGTTTTTCAGAAAAAAAGAGAGAGGCAACTGTAAATGCCTGAAGCATGCATTGTAAATGGCTTGCCTGTTGGGGAATTTACAGGGCTGGCTGCCAAAACAGGAGAAATGTTCTTAAAGAGAAGGATCACATAACACCTTCATAGTTTCATGACATCATTATTATGCAATAAGATGCCATTTTCTAAACCTGTTTAATCCTGAGCAGGGTTGTTTGACCAAAAATGGAGGTTACAATAATACATTGTGGAATATGAAAATAACACATTCAATAAGAGGTTGAAGCAGCCTATATTTCTGTTACACTAAAACTAAGTGAACATCGGAATAAATATTAAATAATACAGCTACATTCCAACAAGAAATCCCTGATGTCTATTAGGGAGCAAATGAAAGTAATATTCTAAAACTGCAGCCTTATTTCAGCAAAAGGTTCAGAATGTATGTTCACTTTAACATCTGCAGCTTTAGCGATTATTATTATTATTGTTTACTTATTGGACTGATGCCATTATCTAAGTACAAAACTTGAGTACAATCTGCTACATTTCTTTTGTTTTTCCAAATTAACTACAGGTAAGTGTATTATTCATGGTATCTAAATTGAAAAACTATAGAAATGACTATAAGGCAAACTGAATTACAAATAATGTTAAAAATATACTGCTGGGGTCACATAGTGAGAACATTGAAGAGGCTGTTGAATGCACAACTGATTACATCAACTTCTGTATGGACATTGTAGTTCCAGTAAGAACAGTGCGCTGCTATGCTAACAACAAGCCATGGGTTACAAGTGGCATCAAGGGCCTTTTGAACCAGAAGAAAAGGGCTTTTAAAGGTGGTGATCAGCTTGAGCTCAAGCGCGTGCAGAAGGAACTCCGCGTCCAACTCAGGGCGGCGAAAGAGCAGTACAGGAGAAAGCTGGAGCAGAAGTTGCAGAACAACAGCATGAAGGAAGTGTGGGATGGGATGAAGATTATCACTGGCTGCAGCTCGAAGCGGGGTGCCGCCATCGAGACAGACGTGGAGAGAGCAAACCAAATGAACAACTTCTTTAATAGGTTTAATCACCCTAACCCACTCTCACCTTGGAGTACTGCATCCTCCAACCATCCTTCTGCTGATACCAGCATAGGTGAGACATCCCCACCCACAACTACAGCAGCCCATGTGAGCAGAGAGCTGAAAAGACTTCATGCCAGCAAAGCAGCGGGTCCAGATGGTGTATCGCCACGACTGCTGAAGGCCTGTGCGTTGGAACTGGGGAGTCCTCTACAGCGCATCTTCAACCTGACCCTGGAACAGGGGAGAGTCCCAAGGCTTTGGAAAACATCTTGTATCACCCCTGTCCCAAAGGTATCATGTCCTAGTGAGCTGAATGACTTCCGGCCTGTTGCTCTGACGTCACATCTGATGAAGACCATGGAGCGGCTGCTGCTTCACCACCTGAGGCCACAGGTCCGCCACGCCCTCGACCCTCTGCAGTTCGCATACCAGGAGAAGGTGGGAGCGGAGGATGCCATCTTCTATATGCTACACCGATCCCTCTCCCACCTGGACAGAGGCAGTGGTGCTGTAAGAATTATGTTTTTGGACTTCTCTAGCGCCTTCAACACCATCCAACCTCTGCTCCTTAGAGACAAGCTGACCATGATGGGAGTAGACTCACACCTGGTGGCATGGATTGTGGACTATCTTACAGACAGACCTCAATATGTGCGTCTTGGGAACTGCAGGTCTGACATTGTGTTCAGCAATACAGGGGCGCCGCAGGGGACTGTACTTTCTCCGGTCCTGTTCAATCTATATACATCAGACTTCCAATATGACTCAGAGTCCTGTCACGTGCAAAAGTTCGCTGATGACACTGCTATTGTGGGCTGCATCAGGAGTGGGCAGGAGGAGGAGTACAGGAAGCTAATCAAAGACTTTGTTAAATGGTGCGACTCAAACCACTTACATCTTAACACCAGCAAAACCAAGGAGCTGGTGGTGGATTTTAGGAGGCCCAGGCCCCTAATGGACCCTGTGATCATCAGAGGTGACTGTGTGCAGAGGGTGCAGACCTATAAATATCTGGGACTGCAGCTGGATGACAAATTGGAGTGGACTGCCAATACTGATGCTCTATGTAAGAAAGGTCAAAGCAGACTATACTTTCTGAGAAGGTTGGCATCCTTCAACATCTGCAGTAAGATGCTGCAGATGTTCTACCAGACGGTTGTGGCGAGTGCCCTCTTCTACGCGGTGGTGTGCTGGGGTGGCAGCATAAAGATGAAAGACGCCTCACGCCTGGACAAACTTGTTAAGAAGGCAGGCTCTATTGTAGGAGTAAAGTTGGATAGTTTAACATCTGTGGCAGAGCGACGGGCATTAAGCAAACTCCTGTCAATCATGAATAATCCACTGCATCCACTGAATAGTGTCATCTCCAGGCAGAGGAGTAGCTTCAGTGACAGACTTTTGTCACTGTCCTGCTCCACTGACAGACTGAGGAGATCGTTCCTCCCTCACACTATGCGACTCTTCAATTCCACCCTGGGGAGTAAATGCTAACATTTTTTTTTTTTTTCATTTTTATTACTATTTAATTTAATATTGTTTCTTTGTATCAGTATACTGCTGCTGGATTATGTGAATTTCCCCTTGGGATTAATAAAGTATCTATCTATCTATCTATCTATCTATCTATCTATCTATCTATCCAAAAAGGACTATTTTACACCAAATAATAATAATAATAATTTTCCAGACCATCATCAGCCCTCTCATCTGGGTGTTGACTTAAGGATGTTTACCCTTAAGAAATATCTTTTTTATTTTGATTATTGACTTAGGACTGTATTTCTAAAACTATGGGCTGGAACCCAAACTGCATTGTGGATATGTTTATGATGGTTCAGTGCATAACTGTGTAATAGATTTAGCGGAGTTTCTCCAAGTACAAATTCTGTGGAAAGTGTTACCTGTCCTTTATTTAGTGTACTACAGTATTTATTTTGGTAGCATCTAAGATGTAACCTATAAACAACTCTGTTGGTTCATCACAGAGAGCTTTTGTTTCAATTGTGTGAAAATATAATAAATATTCCTAACAACGTCACCATCTCTCTCACAAACTCAAACAATCAAACTGAGATGACTGACAGTAATGATGCATATAAGCAAGAAAGAAAGAAAGAAATGGAAATGACAAGCTGGTGAGATGAATGTAGCACAACACTAATTTGAAGTATCAAAATAAAGTAAATAAAGTTAATGGATAGAAAGATCTGATGTTTTTTTGGGGTTCTTGGGGGAATAAGTCAATGGGGTGTGGGCATATATATCTTGTCACGCTTGAGTCACAGATTTGCACAGAAAAAGAGGAGGCTGAGATTGTAGAGAAAAGAACTTTATTCAAACACTGCAAACAAACATATGTCTCTTTCAAAAGTTTAAACCTGCTCCTTGACAGGTGAGACAGTTCCGTCTCACAATTAAAAGTATACAAACATATCTTCCTCTTCAAAGGACTGCGTGTCAGGAGCGGGGAATGTCAGAGAGAGAGAGAGAGAGAGAAGCAAAACAATTCAAAACTGACAGGTGCTGTTCAGGCTTTTAAATATGTGGAGTACTGCACGGGAAGCTGATCTCGCAACAGAGCAGCCGCAAATAGCCCAGCAGGTAAAGGAGCAATGTAAAGGTAGTCTGTATCCTCTAGGGGTGCTCACGCCCCCTCCGTCAGCTTTATTCACATTTTCGTGAATGAAGCGACTATCCAAACCAGGTTCAAACAGGCGTGACAGGACATCAGCATTAACATATTCAGAGCCAGGTCGATGCCTGACTGTACAAGGTTAGGTTGCATGCCCAAAAACCATCTCATGAGACAAGAGTTTGTATCTTTCTGACTGTATAACCATTGAAGTGGAGCGTGATCAGTCACTAATGTGAAATTTCGAGCCCATAAATAATAACGAAGCACTTCCACAGCCCATTTAATCACCAAGTATTCTTTCTCAATAGTCGAATAATTGCGTTCCCTAAGAAGAAATTTTCTACTCAAATATGTAATAGGATGCTCTTTCACATCAAAAACCTAGGACAGGACGGCGCCTACACCAAATGCACTTGCGTCCGTCTGTAGAACAAAATCCTTAGAGAAGTCGGGATTCCACAAAAATGGATAAGAAGACAAAGCAGTTTTCAAATCACAAAAGGAATGTTCACAAATTTCTGTCCATAAAATAGGGCAGGTAGCGCAGTGGGTAGCGCTGCTGCCTCGCAGTTAGGAGACCCGGGTCCTCTCTGCGTGGAGTTTGCATGTTCTCCCCGTGTGTGGGTGGGTTTCCTCCCACAGTCTAAAGACATGCAGGTTAGGTGCATTGGTGATTCTAAATTGTCCCTAGTGTGTGCTTGGGGGGTGTGTGTGTGCGTCCTGCCCAGGGTTTGTTACCTGCCTTGCGCCCTGTGTGTTGGCTGGGATTGGCTCCAGCAGACCCCCGTGACCCTGTAGTTAGGATATAGTGTTTTGGATAATGCCTCTAGTAAGTTCTGAAAGAGGGGCAGCCCTATTTGCAAAGTCTGGGTTGAATCTTCTGTAATAACCAGCAAGACCAAGAAAAGCACATACCTGCTTCTGCGTTTTGGACGTGGGTAAGCAAGCATCTGTAGGGTACCTACAAGTAGACGTTCATATGAGCTTTTATTTTGACATTTAGACGCGAACGCCGACATTTTGTGGCCCCAGTGCGAGCGGGGAAAAAAAAAGG
>JANRMT010062794.1:8059554-8075452 GCA_026402145.1 Polypterus bichir lapradei
AGAGGCAGAAATTTGGACTTTCACATAGAAAATGTAATTTCTATACCACAGCCGTCGTGTAGCGCCTTTCAAAAGGGATCTACTACCGAGAGATGATCCATATACATTTTAGCTGCTGTTAGTACTACTTACCTGTTCTGTTATACCGTCTTTAAAATGTAGTTTACCCGCAACCACTCCAGTAGTGCTCAATGTACCTTTACTTCTTAAAACATTAATGTTTTACTGTTTAATAACTTATAGACTACATTTTATTATTTTTCCCTTGCACTCAGTGATCAAAGCTATACACACACATATAGACACATACATATATATATACACATATATTTATATATACCTGTGTGTATGTTTGTATGTATGTGTATACACACACGCACACACATACATACATACATACATACATCACACACAAATTATATATATGTGTGTGTCTGTGTATGTATGTATGTATATGTGTGTGTATATATGATGTAGATAGGTATGCATATATATATATGTGTATATGTAGATATGTATATAGATATGTATTTTGCTATATATATATATATATATATATATATATACATATATACAACAATTACATTAACAATCATGTTACGTTATTTTTAAAATTTTTCCTTTTCTTTTTCATACCTTCTTTAACACACTACTTCTCCGCTGCGAAGCGCGGGTATTCTGCTAGTATATTATAAACAATTACCAGTAATTCATAATTATGCAATTTTGCATAACTTATTGAATACTTTAATATAACACTTTCATTTTGGCTCAAATGATATTCCATACTCTGGCTCCATGAGTCAAGTGACAATTTATCCTTTAAAAAAATTATCAGATCCTGATGTCACACCTATTATAAAGAAGAATTATTTTCTCTTAGATTTACTAAAGCTATACTAAACATTTACACTGAACTATATTAAACATTTACAGTGACAGTGATATACCTCAATAATTCCTTCCCTATTTTGAATGATAGTTATTGATTTATTAACAATATGTTTGCTTTCCACTTTTCGGTTTTAGTGACACTGATATGAAAACATCTTCTTCTGTGTTGGTGTTACTGGTGTTCCCAAACGGAGGCATTTTATCTTGTAGGGCACCTAGGATATCATCCAGAGGATTAACAGCCCATGACTTGATGGCAACTCTGCTCTGTATCAGGAACTGAGAAAGATGGTTGCAAGGCCTCTGAGGGCAGATTACGAGAGGTTTGTTAGAGGAATCTGTGAGCAACTGACATACCATCTGTGGTCTAGTGGCCCACATCCTTCTTACAGAGGAATCAAAGCATTTGACACATATTCAAATCTGTTCCTCTGAGAGTCGCAGTCAGGGTGGGTCATGGAACAGTCCTTATGGATAACTCTGCAGTTGTGACTTGCTGGGCTGGCTACTTTGATCAGCTATTTAAAGCTAGGATACTGGACATCTTTGGGTCCATGGTTCTTGAGGCCGATTCTCCAATTAGCTGTGAATCATTCAATCTCACTGAGATTGCAAAGGTGTTGAATCAGCTGAGGGTAGGGAAGGTCGCAGAAACCATCTGGCGTGAACTTCTCCAGTTTGGTGGTAAGGCTGTCCTCCTGGCATTGCAAGCAATCCTTGCCTCCATCTGGGAGACGGCCGTCATACTAACTAATTGGAAAACAGGACTTATCATCCCTATCTGGAATGGGAAGGGTGAGCCTGGATTGTGGCAGCTACAGGGATAACACTGCTCTCTGTGCCAGGTAAGGTCCTTACTAGGGTCATCCTAAATAGAATCCATGCTCACTTGCTGACTTAACAGTGAACGGAGCAGTCTGGTTTTATGCCTAAAAGGTCTACCACCGACTGCATCCTGGCACTAAGGGTTCTCATCGAGTGCAAACAAGAATATCGGCAGAGTTTCTTTGCAGTCTTTGTCAGTTTTCAACTCAGTTCAATTCAGTGTTCAGCTCAGTTGATCGAGTGGTCTTGTGAGACTTCCTGAGACTTGTGGGATCCCCCCCAAACTTGCTGGATATCATGGCCAGCCAGTAAACTGGTACTATGAGTACTGTGAAGAGTGGAGGCAGAACCACTTCGTTCTTCTGAGTACATTCTATGGTTTGTTATTGATGTGTTCTTGCTCCTATTGTGTTCAAAGCCTGAATTGGCAGGGTCGTGTGGTCCAGTGGCTGTGGGGCATCTGTTGGCGAAGAAGGATTCACTGATCTTGACTTTGCCAAAGATGCTGTGATCTTCATGGGGTCAATTGAGGCTCTGATCAGGGCTCTCAAAAGACTGAGCGAGGAGTCAGAGTGTCTGGGCTTGCGAGTGTCCTGGATAAAAATCAAGATCCAGGCCTTTAAGACCTCTTAGACACAGCCAACAGCAGTGTGTCTGTTTGCAGAGAGAATGTCGACCTCGTCGAAAGGTTTATTTACCTCAGCAGTGACATTTTCTGTTGGCTCTTCCTATGAAGTCAGTAGACAGATTTGAAGAGCATGGGCGGTCATAAGGTCGCTGGAAAGGGGTGTGTGGCACATATCTCTGGAAATAGATGAAGGTCCAAGTCTTTAGAGTCCTGGTGCTTCCTGTTTTGCTATATGGTTTTGAGACATGGATGCTATCCAGTTACCTGATGCAAAGAGTGAACTCCTTCAGTTCTGTGTTTCTTCGGAGAATCCTTGTGCACCAGTGTTTTGACTTTGTGTCGAACAAGTGGTTACTCACCAAATCCCGAATGATGCACATTACCTGCTTTGTGAGGAAGCATCAGTTACAGCACTATGGCTATGTGGTACGATTCCCCTAGGATGATCCGGGTCACAGGATCCTAATTGTTAAGGACCCAAGCAGCTGGACCAGGCCAAAGGGACACCCATGTAACACCTGGCTGCAGCAGATAGATGGTCATTTCTGGGGAGTGAGACTGGACTGTGTGTTTGCCTGGAAGGTTGCCAACCAGAATCCTGAGCTGTTTCATTGTGTGGTGGGTGCTGCGACATGCTATACCAGTGCATGTTCCCCAACCTGACCTGAAACCTGACATTGATATGAGACCAAAAACTTTTAATGTTTTTATATTATGACCATATTATATTTATCTATGTATGACTCTGCTTTTATTATGGTAATTATGGCTTTCTTGGGTCCCAGTAATGTACAGATTTTATCATTTGAGTCAGCAGATTTAAATGTTCAAGAACCCTTCAGTTAGGACACTGATTCTTTGTGACCAAAGCAAGGACTGAATTGAGGCAACACAGTAAAGGTCCAGGACATCGACAGAGTTTAAAGGGTAGCCTGTCCCCATGAAATGAATAGATAGATAGATAGATAGATAGATAGGTTATCTATCTATCTATCTATGTTGCTAAAATAAATAAAGGTGTTTTATAAGTCCACAGCTACAATAATGTAAATATGTTAATAATCAAGAATTGTGACAATTAAATAAATCCTACCTTAAGCAACATCTCTTATATATGCCTGTCATTAAATCAAAAAAGAGAAGCATTCTGTATGACTTCAATTATGGATTAGTTTACTGTCATTTAAATATCCTTAGTGGTACTTTTTGCATAATTTAAACATGTTAATATAAGTGAGATCACTTTGTTTTGTAACTTTGTGATGTTTAACTTGGCATATGATGTAAGTATGTAACAGTACATTTGTGACTTTTTTTTGGTTCGTCTGCCCACCCACTAGCCAGAATGTGAAACTCCCCCTATGACCCAGGGTACATGGATATGGATTCACTTTATTATTAACTATGCAATCTCTGTATGACAGAACTAAATGTTTTGTTGACTGGTTCTGTGCCTTAAGATCCACTTGGTTTTTAAACAATCCCTGTTTTAGATCATAGCATCAAAAATTAATCAGCAAAAATGAATTCTTGCACTTGGCTGTGGAAGCACCTAGTGTTAAAGCATGCTTTACGGCATTTAGACAACTTGATATAGAATTAAGTAACGTATTAGGAGGAGCTGTTTAATTGTCCACTTACTCTCTTTTTTGCTATCCATTAGTTTGTTGAAGTAAAAAAGGCATGTCTAAATATGCTCTTTCTCAGCTATAGTCTAATTTGTTAAGACTATGATATGATTAGTAATTTTGCCACTATTTAAATAAAGAGCCTAGGCAGTGTGAGCAGATGCCTTTCTGCAAGCACTGAAACACTGATTCAGTTCACCAAGCACAAACTCAATTATATTGTGATTCTTGTGAGTCTTAAACATGGTGAAATGGGGTGTGAGACCTCCAAAATAAGCCACAAAAGCAGGCTAGGACCTTCAGTGGCTCTGTGGCTAGGGATCTTCACTGGCAATCGGAAGGTTGCCTATTTAAATGCCAAAAGGGATTCTGCTCTGTTGGGCCCTTGAGCAAGGCCCTTAACCTGCAATTGCTGAGTGCTTTGAGTACTGAGGAAAGCGCTATATACAGTGTATCCAGAAAGTATTCACAGCGCATCACTTTTTCTACATTTTGTTATGTTACAGCCTTATTCCAAAATGGATTAAATTCATTTTTTTCCTCAGAATTCTACACACAACACCCCATAATGACAATGTGAAAAAAGTTTACTTGAGGTTTTTGCAGATTTATTAAAAATAAAAAAACTGAGAAATCACATGTACATAAGTATTCACAGCCTTTGCTCAATACTTTGTCGATGCACCTTTGGGAGCAATTACAGCCTCAAGTCTTTTGAATATGATGCCACAAGCTTGGCACACCTATCCTTGGCCAGTTTCACCCATTCCTCTTTGCAGCACCTCTCAAGCTCCATCAGGTTGGATGGGAAGCGTCGGTGCACAGCCATTTTAAGATCTCTCCAGAGATGTTCAATCGGATTCAAGTCTGGGCTTTGGCTGGGCCACTCAAGGACATTCACAGAGTTGTCCTGAAGCCACTCCTTTGATATCTTGGCTGTGTGCTTAGGGTCGTTGTCCTGCTGAAAGATGAACCATCGCCCCAGTCTGAGGTCAAGAGCGCTCTGGAGCAGGTTTTCATCCAGGATGTCTCTGTACATTGCTGCAGTCATCTTTCCCTTTATCCTGACTATCCCAGTTCCTAACTCTGAAAGACATCCCCACAGCATGATGCTGCCACCACCATGCTTCACTGTAGGGATGGTATCGGCCTGGTGATGAGCGGTGCCTGTTTTCCTCCAAACATGACGCCTGGCATTCACACCAAAGAGTTCAATCTTTGTCTCATCAGACCAGAGAATTTTGTTTCTCATGGTCTGAGAGTCCTTCAGGTGCCTTTTGGCAAACTCCAGGCGGGCTGCCATGTGCCTTTTACTAAGGAGTGGCTTCTGTCTGGCCACTCTGCAATACAGGCCTGATTGGTAGATTGCTGCAGAGATGCTTGTCCTTCTGGAAGGTTTTCCTCTCTCCACAGAGGACCTCTGGAGCTCTGACAAAGTGACCATCAGGTTCTTGGTCACCTCCCTGACTAAGGCCCTTCTCCCCCGATCGCTCAGTTTAGATGGCCGACCAGCTCTTGGAAGAGTCCTGGTGGTTTTGAACTTCTTCCACTTACGGATGATGGAGGTCACTGCGTTCATTGTGACCTTCAAAGCAGCAGAAATTTTTCTGTAACCTTCCCCAGATTTGTGCCTCGAGACAATCCTGTCTCGGAGGTCTGCAGACAATTCCTTTGACTTCATGCTTGGTTTGTACTCTGACATGAACTGTCAACTGTGGGACCTCATATAGACAGGTGTGCCTTTCCAAATCACGTCCAATCATCTGAATTTACCATAGGTGGACTCCAATTAAGCTGCAGAAACATCTCAAGGATGATCAGGGGAAACAGGATGCACCTGAGCTCAATTTTGAGCTTCATGGCAAAGGCTGTGAATACTTATGTACATGTGCTTTCTCAGTTTTTTTATTTTTAATAAATCTGCAAAAACCTCAAGTAAACTTTTTTCACATTGTCATTATGGGGTGTTGTATGTAGAATTCTGAGGAAAAAAATGAATTTAATCCATTTTGGAATAAGGCTGTAACATAACAAAATGTGGAAAAAGTGATGCGCTGTGAATACTTTCCAGATGCACTGTAAATGCAAAGAATTATTATTATTCAAAGGGCAGCCCAAACCAGCTAGTCTCCAATTACCTCCTGCAGGCTTTATCCTGTACAAGGCCAAAAATAGCAAACAGACTGTGAAAGGTGAAAATGTGTATTAAAGCCTCAAACATAAAAAAGGAGAGAAACTGAAAACGCTGCCTTATAAAGACAAGTCAAACCGCAATCTTTATAAAGGAGAAAAAATACAACAAAACCAAACAAGATATGCCTAAAATGCAATCTGAACAGAAAACGCCTAAATTATTCTCTATCCAAAAAAAAAGAAACAGAAAATCCAAACTGTAGCTGCTGGTAAGAAAGGCAGGATCAAGCACAGGTCAAACGCATGCTGAAAGAAATCTCTCAGTCCAAAAGTTCGGTTTAAAAGGTTTACTGAAAATTCAAAGCAAACAATCCATACAAGAATAAAAAAGGGTTGTTACACACATAGAATAAAAGGCAAACTAAATTGGAAAAAATATATCTTCTCTAAACTTAGCTCTTATTGTCAAACTTCAGTCATTCCTATACTTAAAGATGCTAAGCGTACAGCACTGCATGTTCAGTTCAGCACACTGTGTTACATTTTATCCCGCACACTAAGGAATGGTTTAAAACTGTGTGCCCTCCATGCCTTACTCATGGCAAGGCAGGTCACTAACTGAAACAAATCTACTGTATAGTCAGAGAGACATTAAATAGTTAGAATATACCAATGCAATTCAGCTTGTGGAATTTATAAGAACCTCCCACAGACTATGCACTAATCAGATTTGGGTAGAGTAGCCAAAAATTGTACTCAAGTAAGAGCAGTGTTACTTCAAAATAATATTACTCAAGTAGAAGTAAAAAGTAGTCATCCAAAAAATTACTCAAGTAAGAGTAAAAAAGTATTTGGTGAAAAGACTACCGAAGTACTGAGTAACTGATCATAATAAATTATTTATCTTTTAGAAATGTTGTAATAAGACGGACAAAAATATAAAATAATGTGCAAATTCTGCTGTTTCCAAATAATAAAATAAAAAATGATTGAAAATAAATAACATCTTTACAAAATAAAGATGCACAAATAACACAAAGTTCCAAATCTCAGTTTTTCACAACAAAGCTTTTGAAGCCAGTACCTACAGTAGGTAACATGTATGTTTGAACAGTGCAAATTACTTACAGTGACAAGATATACTGTACACTGACAGTATAATACTGCATATTCACTTACCCTCCAAATAGCACAGTTGATAGAAAATAACATTAGAACAAGGCAGCTTGTAAATTTACAAGAAGTCTCACTTTACCTTGACTGTCTGTATCTGTGCATGTTTGGTTAAACCGTGCTTGTTCTTCACTCAGTAAAGTGATGGTTAAGCTTCAGCAGGAGTTGGTTCTTATTTTTCATATATTTCCATGTGATTATTGTTGTTACGTCTGATTGGTGAAACGGAGTCTTGTGATTGTTGCTGCTACGTCTGATTGGTGAAACAGTCATGCAGTAGATCCACTGGCGGCTTCTCTCTGGCAAAAATATAGCATATCTAATGGAAAAAAAGTAACGATGCAAGTGTTGCCCAACGTAGCAGAGTAAGAGTAGTGTTTATTCTTCACAAATGTACTCAAGTAAAAGTAAAAAGTATGGTGCAGTAAAACTACTCTTAGAAATACATTTTTTTTAAAATAAAGTAAATGTAACTCGTTACTACCCACCTCTGGCACTAATATATAGACAAACTTTTAATATAACTTAAATAACTAGCAAATGGCTCTTACACAAACAACAAAAAAAAGAAATACTTATATAACTCCCACCATCCTCAGTGTTCCTCTACTGGGATCTCTGTTTGGTTAACCTCTGAGGACACACCTCTACTGATACAAGAGCAACTATCAATACGATAACTGCTTAAATGCCCCCCTTTAAAAATGTGCTCACCTCGCCTCACCTCACATACACACCCTTCACTCACAACTTATGTCTTTGCTCCTGAGTAGCTCACAAAAATGAGAAACAAACTGTAAAAAGTACTGCCTTACTGGCAACTAGAAACAAAGACATCAAATTTCATGCACATGCAATACATAGCACCTAACTCTCAGTGCACACAGTTTACACTCTGTATATCAGCAAAGCTTACAAAACGACCAGGTATTTTATTCAGCAAAAACCAATGAGTCAGAAAGTCCACAAATCTAGTCAATATACAGTGACATGTGATTTTAACTCAATATTCTCAAAACTGTTTAATCAACTCCAAGGTCCCAGAACCTTTCCTGGCAGCACTGGCTACAGTGCAGGAAATAGTCTTGAACAGACCACCGGTCCATCACAGGGCCCATACAGATATATATGCCTGCTGCTATAAGAGATGCCCCTTCAGTCTCAGCTTTCAAATCCCGGCTGAAGACTCAATACTTCAGTTTGGCATATCCTTACTAGAGCTGCTGATTAACTGAACAGACTGCATCTCTGTTGTTAGTCATTAGCACTAAAACATAAGTATCATGAGTTATAATTTGTTACTAACCCTCACCTATTCTGTTTCTCTTCTTGTTACTTAAATGTGGCACTTGGTGCCACGGCCCACCCGCCAAGTTGTTTTGCTTGCCCAAGGTAAAGTCATCTCTGATGGAGGATTGCAGGAATCATTGGTTAGAGGGGTTCTTCCATTGGATTGGCTGGCCCAGCGTTGTCTCAGCTGTGGAATGGCCAATAGGGGCAGGCAGCTTGATGGCTGAGGTCTCCAGGACTCGAAACAAATTCTAATCCTATTATGTGAAATCAACTGCTGTTAAATTCTGCTTTGTACTTGTAATATTTTTATTTTACTATTATATTGCATTGAGGATTACGTGTGTCCTCTTCTGTGTAGTAGAGAGTCCAGCCCCTCTCAAGGAGATTGGTTCCAGAGTCCAAGCTGTGCGTCGAGGTGAGTCCGACTATATCTAGCCGGAACCTCTCAACCTCGCGCACTAGCTCAGGCTCCTTCCCCTTCAGAGAGGTGACATTCCACGTCCCAAGAGCCAGTTTCTGTAGCCGAGGATCAGAACGCCAAGGTCCCCGCCGCCGGCCACTACCCAACTCACATTGCACCTGACCTCCTTGGCTCCTCCCATAGGTGGTGAGCCCATGGGAAGGAGGACCCACGTTACCTCTTCGGGCTGTGCCCGGCCGAGCCCCATGGGTGTAGGCCCGGCCACCAGGCGCTCGCCATCGAGCCCCACCCCCAGGCCTGGCTCCAGAGGGGGGCCCCGGTGACCCGCGTCCGGGCAAGGGAAAACGTCGTCCACAGTTTTTACTCTTCATTGGAGGTTTGTTGAACCGTTCTTTGTCTCATCCCTCACCTAGGACCAGTTTGCCTTGGGTGGCCCTACCAGGGGCATAAAGCCCCGGACAACATAGCTCCTAGGATCATTGAGACACGCAAACCCCTCCACCACAATAAGGTGACGGTTCAAGGAGGGGAACAGCAGTTTGGAGTATCCACCCTTTTTGGAGTCTCTAGAGGTGGTGCTAGAGGGCATACCTTCTGGGGATTCCCTCGTTTTGCTGGGAGACTTCAATGCCCACGTGGGCAATGACAGTGAGACCTGGAAGGGCGTGATTGGGAGGAATGGCCCCCCCGATCTGAACCCGAGCGGTGTTCTGTTATTGGACTTCTGTGCTCGCCACGGATTGTCCATAACGAACACCATGTTCAAGCATAAGGGTGTTCATATGTGCACTTGGCACCAGGACACCCTAGGCCTCAGTTCGATGATCGACTTTGTGGTTGTGTCGTCGGACTTGCGGCCATATGTCTTGGACACTCGGGTGAAGAGAGGGGCGGAGCTGTCAACTGATCACCACCTGGTGGTGAGTTGGCTTCGATGGTGGGGGAAGATGCCGGTCAGACCTGGTAGGCCCAAACGTGTTGTGAGGGTCTGCTGGGAACGGCTGGCAGAGTCCCCTGTCAGAAGTAGCTTCAACTCCCACCTTCGGCAGAACTTCGACCACGTCCCGAGGGAGGTGGGGGACATTGAGTCCGAATGGGCCATGTTCCGTGCCTCTATTGTTGAGGCGGCTGACCGGAGCTGTGGCCGTAAGGTGGTCGGTGCCTGTCGCGGCGGCAATCCCCAAACCCGTTGGTGGACACCGGCGGTGAGGGATGCCGTCAAGCTGAAGAAGGAGTCCTATAGGACCTTTTTGTCCTGTGGGTCTCTGGAGGCAGCTGATAGGTACCGACAGGCCAAGCGGAATGCGGCTTCGGTTGTTGCTAAGGCAAAAACTCGAGCATGGGAGGAGTTTGGAGAGGCCATGGAGAACGACTTTCGGACGGCTTCGAGGAGATTCTGGTCCACCGTCCGGCGTCTCAGGAAGGGGAAGCAGTACAGTGTCAACACCGTATATGGTGGGGATGGTGCGCTGCTGACCTCGACTCGGGACGTTGTGGGTCGGTGGGGGGAGTACTTCGAAGACCTCCTCAATCCGACTAACATGCCTTCCAATGAGGAAGCAGAGCCTGGGGACTCTGAGGTGGGCTCTCCCATCTCTGGGACTGAAGTCACCGAGGTGGTCAAAAAACTCCTTGGTGGCAGGGCCCCGGGGGTGGATGAGATACGCCCGGAGTTCCTTAAGGCTCTGGATGTTGTAGGACTGTCTTGGTTGACACGTCTCTGCAACATCGCATGGACATCGGGGACAGTGCCTCTGGATTGGCAGACTGGGGTGGTGGTCCCCCTCTTTAAAAAGGGGGACCGGAGGGTGTGTTCCAACTATAGAGGGATCACACTCCTCAGCCTCCCTGGAAAAGTCTATTCGGGGGTTCTGGAGAGGAGGGTCCGTCGGATAGTCGAACCTCGGATTCAGGAGGAACAGTGTGGTTTTCGTCCTGGTCGCGGAACAGTGGACCAGCTCTACACCCTTAGCAGGGTCCTGGAGGGTGCATGGGAGTTTGCCCAACCAGTCTACATGTGCTTTGTGGACTTGGAAAAGGCGTTCGACCGTGTCCCTCGGGGAGTCCTGTGGGGGGTGCTCCGGGAGTATGGGGTACTGGACCTCCTGATAAGAGCTGTTCAGTCCCTGTACAACCGGTGTCAGAGCTTGGTCCGCATTGCCGGCAGTAAGTCGAGCCCGTTTCCAGTGAGAGTTGGACTCCGCCAGGGCTGCCCTTTGTCACCGATTCTGTTCATAACTTTTATGGACAGAATTTCTAGACGCAGCCAGGGTGTTGAAGGGGTCCGGTTTGGTGGACTCAGGATTGGGTCACTGCTTTTTGCAGATGATGTTGTCCTGTTTGCTTCATCAGGCCGTGATCTTCAGCTCTCTCTGGAGCGGTTCGCAGCTGAGTGTGAAGCGGCTGGGATGAGAATCAGCACCTCCAAATCCGAGACCGTGGTCCTCAGCCGGAAAAGGGTGGAGTGCCCTCTCAGGGTTGGGGGCGAGATCCTGCCCCAAGTGGAGGAGTTTAAGTATCTCGGGGTCTTGTTCACGAGTGAGGGAAGAATGGATCGTGAGATCGACAGGCGGATCGGTGCGGCATCCGCAGTGATGCGGGCTCTGCATCGGTCTGTCGTGGTGAAAAAAGAGCTGAGCCGTAAGGCAAGGCTCTCAATTTACCAGTCGATCTACGTTCCTACCCTCACCTATGGTCATGAGCTATGGGTAGTGACCGAAAGAACGAGATCGCGAATACAAGCGGCTGAAATGAGTTTCCTCCGCAGGGTGTCTGGGCTTTCCCTTAAAGATAGGGTGAGGAGCTCAGTCATCCGGGAGGGGCTCAGAGTAGAGCCGCTGCTCCTCCGCATCGAAAGGAGTCAGATGAGGTGGCTCGGGCATCTGATCAGGATGCCTCCTGGACGCCTCCCTGGTGAGGTGTTCCGGGCACGTCCAACCGGGAGGAGGCCCCGGGGAAGACCCAGGACACGCTGGAGGGACTATGTCTCCCGGCTGGCCTGGGAACGCCTTGGGATTCTCCCGGAAGAGCTGGAAGAAGTGGCCGGGGAGAGGGAAGTCTGGGCTTCTCTCCTTAAGCTGCTACCCCCGCGACCCGACCTCGGATAAGCGGAAGAGGATGGATGGATGGATCTTCTGTGTATTGTGTTGTACTTACCCCCTTCTTTTTGACACCCATTGCATGCCCAACCTACCTGGAAAGGGGTCTCTCTTTGAACTGCCGTTCCCAAGGTTTCTTCCATTTTTTCCCTACTAGGGTTTTTTGGGCGTTTTTCCTTGTCTTCTTAGAGAGTCAAGGCTGGGGGACTGTCAAGAGGCAGGGCCTGTAACAGCTCATTGTGGCACTTCTTGTGTTATTTTGGGCTATACAAAAATACATTTTATTGTATTGTATAAACACAGAGAAACAATTTAGAATTGTCACTCTATGTAACTATTTTGACTTTTAGGGATATAGGAGTAAAACAGAAAACACAATAGAAGGACACACAGACTCCATAAGGGCAAACACTGACAAGTAGAGTACTAGGATTCAAGCATAGGATGCTGGACCTATGAGACAGAAGCTGTACCCACTGTGCCACTGTACGTCCCACAATTTTTAGTCACTAACTTTAATTATCATCATTATGTAATACATATTTATGTAGCACCTTTCACATGCTCTCATAATCACTGAAACTGGTGGATAATTTAGAGTCACAAATTAACATGCATGTGTTTAGGATACAGAAGGAAGATGGAGTTCCCTGAGGGAGCAGAGAGAAAACACAAACACTACACAGAAAATGATCAGGCTGGGGATTTAGTGTCCTGGAACTACAGTGCATACAGAAAGTATTCACAGCACATCACTTTTTCCACATATTGTTATGTTACAGCCTTATTCCAAAATGGATTACATTCCTTTTTTCCTCAGAATTCTACACACAACACCCCATAATGACAACGTGAAAAAAGTTGCAAATTTATTAAAAATGAAAAAATCGAGAAAGCACATGTACATAAGTATTCCAAGCCTTTGCCAAGAAGGACTGCAGCAATGTACAGAGACATCCTGGATGAAAACCTGCTCCAGAGCGCTCTTGACCTCAGACTGGGGTGACGGTTCATCTTTCAGCAGGACAACGACCCTAAGCACACAGCCAAGATATCAAAGAAGTGGCTTCAGGACAACTCTGTGAATGTCGTTGAGTGGCCCAGCCAGAGCCCAGACTTGAATCCGATTGAACATCTCTGGAGAGATCTTAAAATGGCTGTGCACCGATGCTTCTCATCCAACCTGATGGAGCTTGAGAGGTGCTGCAAAGAGGAATGGGCGAAACTGGCCAAGGATAGGTGTGCCAAGCTTGTGGCATCATATTCAAAAGACTTGAGGCTGTAACTGCTGCCAAAGGTGCATCGACAAAGTATTGAGCAAAGGCTGTGAATACTTATGTACATGTGATTTCTTAGTTTTTTTTATTTTTGATAAATTTGCAAAAACCTCAAGTAAACTTTTTTCATGTTGTCATTATGGGGTGTTGTGTGTAGAATTCTGAGGAAAAAAATGAATTTAATCCATTTTGGAATAAGGCTGTAACATAACAAAATGTGGAAAAAGTGATGCGCTGTGAATACTTTCCGGATGCACTGTATTAGGCAACAGCACTAAGCCTATAGCTACACTGTTATATGTAGTCTAGCAGCCTAATTTTATTGTGCATTAAACACTATTCTAGATCGGACTCACTAGTTGTATGGCTGTTTTTGTCCTATGTAAGTTTCATGTGGTGTCTTTAGTGCATACTCTTGCATTTGTTATGTTATTTTCATTTTGCTCTATAGGATTATGTTCTGTTTCCAACACTACTGTAGTTCTCTGGCAGTATTTGTTTGTATTTTTCAACATCCATACTTTCTTCAATTTTAACCATATCTTCAGTTCTTGATGAAAAGCAGAGCCACATTTTAATGCTAACGAAAGTATATCGCACTGTAAGTATTGTACTTTATGAGCTGTGCCCAACATTATCTAAAATCTCTGTATTTTAATACCTTCTTGCATATTAACGTGCCAGAAAGTGGTGACCTATGGGATATCGATCAGTCATGTAGGTAAGAATTAAACAAGTACTACGCATAGTCTCTTAGCCTAGACAGGGTTTAAAGTAAGCCAGGAGTAGGTGTTAATCTAGAATAGTTAATCATGGCCTAAAAATTGTTTTTCTGAATCATAGCTTAAATGTCTATTAAGTTATTTTTTGATTATGGAGTCCTTGACTAAAGTAAACAAGATTAAAACGTAATCACTTGTAGTGTAGATTAATATTTAATATTTGGATATATTCCATTTACAATATTTAAAAGAAAGAAACTGCTTTCTGACAAGTCAGTATACTGCATATTCTAAGTGTAAAAATGTACAAAAAGACCCACTTTTTCCAAAAAGTCATGTTTTGCTTATAAGAACAGCTGTGCTTTGTGATGTTGCAAATGTTTACTTCCTCCTCTTCCCTCTTAGTCTTTAGGAAATTCTTTTAAATGCTGAGTCAGAATGTCCAATATAGTGGAATGCAGAAGTATTCAAGGAATTGTTATAACGTGCAGCATTTCTGATGTAGTTAACAAGTAACCTGCTGAATCAGAAGCGTAGATTTAGTTTGTATGAGCTTCAAATATCAATGACAAGGACACTTTACATGCTATGAGCCATCCCCACCAGGAAAAAATCCTGGAGTGTTTGATAAAGCAGTTTATGAACTAATTACTGCTTTATACTTTCATTCTTGTTTATCAGAAACTATATTTGGGGATGTTTTGAAACCCATGAAGATGTCTACTGTAATAAAGCATGAGCTGGACTTAATGGGTTGAATTGATCTCTTTCACGCAACTACTGAATTGAGGGATGTGTCAAGAACCCACAGGATTCCCTTAAATTAAGGCTAATACAGGGACTTTCTGTTATTTTCCCTCCGTCACTCTCTTGCAAATCATATTTAGACAGGCCATGCTACCGGTTTCTGACATTCTATTCAAAGGCCATGTGGGAGCAAGGACCATATCGGACCAGAAATCAATCAACATTAACAAGACAGAGAGCCACCTGGTAACCTGTTATGAGGTTGAATTATTTTAACCAACATTCATTGTACTCTGCTATGAGTATTTTGTGCATATTACCAGTAATACACAAATGATTGTGCAACTTTCTCTTCTGCCTTTTCTACTATTCTATCTAATGAGTTTACAGATCTAAAAGAGGGAAGTGCTGACCTACAGTAGCAGTCAACTCTGACAATATGGTGCAAGTAAGGGATTTGGGGCATTCTATTAAATTCTATGCAATAAAGAGTACAAAGGGAACCTTCCCACTATAAAACACTACCTGTGTTAATACTCATTAGAGAGGGTGCAGACATCTGGTACAGGCCTGAGGGTACTCATTAAAGCTGGAGAAAAGATGACTATCATTTGGTACAAAGAAAGAAGTAAAAACAATGGAAGAAGATGAAAGAACACTATAAAAAAAATTAATGAGCATGAAAAGACACAATTGAAGCAAACAGTGTCAAGATCTCCAGTTATACAAGACAAAAACAAACACCTGCAGTTGTATCAAATACAAAAATGCTTTGACATCAATCTGCAGTTTGTAGAGAGCTTGGCCTGCAGCATCAGCGAACTTGATGTAATGACCCTTCATTACACAGATAACCATTGAGAATTTTTGGAGTACTTTGCACACATGAATCTCCAGCTTCATGGTGAAAGGTAGCAGATGCAAAAAAATCTTAAAGTTATCACCACTTGTAGATAAAGGGATATAAGCTTTCCTCATTAATAAAGTATCTATCTATCTATCTATCTATCTATCTATCTATCTATCTATCTATCTATCTATCTATCTATCTATCTATCT
>JANRMT010062794.1:8075462-8142962 GCA_026402145.1 Polypterus bichir lapradei
TCTATCTATCTATCTATCTATCTATCTATCTATCTATCTATCTATCTGTCTATCTCTTTGTGGCAGTGATGCCAGTCTGGTCTCTGGAAGTGTAATTATGTCCACAGCATTTTGTTTACAGATGCAAAAATGTTCTTTAAAGCTGATTTTATTGAAAATCATTTTTGTTTAGATGCACACATCAGCAATGTTGTGCTTCTCCTTTCTCCTCGCGTGATTCAGTCATTTACCCTGTATTCCCCATTCTATGAGTAGTTCCTACATACTTTCCTGTAGTTAGACCTCAACTGAAATCTGATTATCAGTATGTTAACAGGAAATGCCGGGGCTAAAAATAAAATGAAATAAAAAAAAATCCCCCTGAAGGTTTATAAACATTTTAGAAGATCAGACAGGAAAACCTCCTACTTTTACCAGGCAAATAAAAAACAACTCAGTTAAAATTAGGGCAAAGTAAGTCTAGGCTATTAGCAGCATCTCTTAAAAACGCTCTATGTCATTAGTGAAAAGTCTAATTGCAGTTGCACTGTATATCAGCAATTGTTGTTGTGTAAACGATGAAACTGCTGAAGTACAAGTACAAGTTTGTGTGCAGGGGCTGGAAATTAAAGCATCTTGTGTTTCCTTCACACATAGCATACAGCTGACAGCTCATACAGTGAATTCCTGTCCTTTAACTCTTTCAGGGCTGATGTCAACTTCTGTCAAAAGGAGGAGTTGACGATGGTAATCAACTGTAAACTGTGACAAAACCAACCGTTATCTTTTAGTTGGACTCTCGTTGCTAGAAGGAAAGTTAGCTTCATTGGTTTGACTGAGATTTCCTGCACTCGTATGAGTACCATGGCACAAACAATGGCAAAAATAGCACTGACATAATGGAGAGAGATCAAAGCGAATGCGTAAAACAAAATACTGCATGGATGAAGTTTTGCCTATTATCTCTGAACTGAACGATGACTTGCCGAACTCCAATTTTGATACAAGTGATCGAAAATGAATGTGAGGTTCCAGCTTTAGCTGACTGGTCCCCAGCTAATCATGGTGCTGAACAGGTTCATGTTGTTGACACGCCTACAGCAGTGTTCGCCAGGAAGCTTGCCACTTAACAATGGTAAGAGGCAGAAACCAGATTGCAATGCACTGCGACCGTGACTCCTGCTGTTGCTGCTGCCCCATCCACGCAAAGATAACCTGGCAGCAAGTCTGCTGCACATTCTTGGCAAACTGGCAGCAACAGACATTTAATGTTGATTTCTGTGTGAAACTATTGCTTTTCAGAAACTGTGTTTCTGGAAAAAATATTCAGCCCTCAAAGAGTTAAATTACATACATGACACTTTTTCTTTATGAATCGTTCACTTGACTCAGTATGTATATTATGACTGTAATAAAGGTTATTGTAAATGCAGTGCCATCTTTTTGTGCTATGCAGCAAACTTCCAGCTAATGGGGGAACTTTGTACAATAGTGAATTTATTTTACAATTTCTGCCATCAATGCACAGACATTATACAGTTAAATAAATATAAACTTTAAACCATGAATTCACATCACCCTTTGCTGAATATTTTTGGATGCTGGGAAAAAAGGCATTTATTTCTAATACAAAAAGAACATCACCGTGCAGTGGTTCTCAACCTGTGGGGTGGGCCCCCCTAGGGGGGCACGAAGTAGCAAAAAGGGGGGTGCGAAGATGTGAAAAAAAGAAAACAAGAATCAAAAATATGAAAAAAAATCTGTTGAAACCAAAACAAATTAACTTAAACTACATTCTGATACTAGAATAATAAATATAGAGTTAGATAAATGTTGATAAAAGTTAAGTAGGTATAATAAAATATGCATCTACATTTCAAAAAAATGTTGGGGGGGGGGGCACAATTAAAACTGTTATGAAAACTTCGGTCGCAAATACTTAAAGGTTGAGAAACGCTGTCTCAGTGTATTATAAAGTAAGTGATGTGAAGTTGTTTATCAAACCATAAGCATGTGAATGACACAGCTCTCACAATTTCCATGGTACAGACATGATTATTTGATACACTTTTATGATCCTTGCAGTGTTACAGCACACAAAGGCAAACTTTCAGTCTTTTAAACTTTTAACCTTAAAGGTGTCTTATGCAGCAGACATACAATATGCATTTGTATCAGGCCCGTTCTGGTGAGATACTTTATACTTACTTTCATTATGTTTCTTTGAACTTTCTTTTTATTGTCTCGATGCACTCAATAATCCAGGTAAGGAAATTCTAGAAAGTTGATTCTGTTCATCTGGACATATTTTTTTTCCGATACATTTCATCACTCATCCAAGTGACTTCCTCAGTCTCAGTTGACTGTAGGTTTCTCCAACCTTATAAACAGTACCTTGGCCTAATGACCGAACTAGCACCATTGACTTGGCCGTGTGATCAATGATAATCTTAGGTACTGTCGGAGAGACATAATCTCTCCAGGGTTTACTGCATCTGCTCCTTGGTCTTCTTCTAGTTACTGAGGTAGTTTAATACATATGGTATATAGTGGATTCAGAAAGTATTCTGCAAATTTTTGGCTCCAGCAGACCCCCGTGACCCTGTGTTCGGATATAGCGGGCTGGATAATGAATGGATGGATGGATGGATTCTACAAATTTTATTGTGTATTTATTTTTAAAATAGACTCATTTGCCATTTTGCCCACCAATCTACACATTTTAACCCATAATGAAAAAGTGATAACATGTTTTCAGAAATGTTTGCAAACTTATTGAAAGTCAAAAATTGAAATCTCTCATTTATATAAGTATTCAGAACCTTTGCTGTGGCACTCCATATTGTGTTTGCTTTATTTCTCCTTGAGATGTGTCTAGACTTTTATTGATGTTTAACTATTGGCAAACTGAATTGTTTGAACATCATTTAGTATAAAAGGTCCAACAATTCACACTGCACATCAGGACTAAAAACCAAGCTATGAAGTCCAAGGAATTCTCTTTAGACCTCCACAATTAAGTTGTGGTGAGGTATAGATGAGGGCAAGGGTATAAAAACATTTCTAAAGCTTTGTATGTTCCCAGGACCACAGCTGCCTCAATAATTGAAAAATTGAAAAATGGAGGGAGTTCAGACTATTCCTGGAGTTGGCCATCCTGTCCAAATGAGCAACCAGGCAAGAAGGGTCTTGGTAAGGAAGGTGACCATAAGAGAGCTTCAGAGGTCCACTGCTGAGATATGTGAACATTTCAGCAGCACTAAATCAATCAGGCGTCTATGATGGAGTGGCTAGATGGAAGCTACTCTTGAGTAAAAGGCATATGACAGTTTAAAGGACTCTGAGAGCATGAGGAAAAACATTCACTGGTCTAATGAGACAAAAATTTAAATCTTTAGGCAGAACTCCAAACAATATGTCTGGCAAAGACCAACCACTGCTCATCAACTGCCTAATACCATCTCTAAAGTGAAGCATTCTGGGGCTGAATCATACCATGGGGATGTTTCTCAGCAGTAAGGACAAAAAGACTGGTAACAAGTTCTTGTAGAAACCCTGCTGCAGATTGCATGTGACCTCAGACTGGCATGACAGTTCATCTTTCAGCACATTAATCCTAAAGTATACAGCCAAACTAATACTGGAATGGATTTGGGACAAGTCTCTGACTGTCCTTGAGTAGTCCAGCCAAAGCCTAGACTTAAACTCCATAGAACATCTGTGGAGAGACCTGAGGATGTCAGTTTACAGATTTTCCCATCCAGTCTAAGAGAGTTCAAGAGTATCTGCCAAGAAGAATCAGATAAACTACCCAAATCCAGGTTTGCAAAGCTTGTAGGGACTTAACCAAGAGGACTCGAAGGTGTAAGTGTTGCCAAAGGTGCTTCTACAAAGTGCAGAATTAAGGGTCTGATACTTGTATGAATGAGAGATTCCAGGTTTTGATTTTTAATAAATTTACTAATCTTTTTGAAAGCATGTTTTCAAATTGTCATTTGGGTTATTTAATGTAGGTTAATGGGCAGCAATGGCAAATGTATCAATTTAAAAATAAATCTACAACATATTAAAGCGAGCTGAAAATAAAAGGATCAGAATACTTTCTGAATCCACTGTACACAAAAGCATTTTACAATTTACTTTAGGGTCATAGATCATATTAATCATGCCCTTCTTTGATAAAACGTAATGCACAAAAAATAGTGCTGATTTATGGCATCAGATTATTGGTTCTAATGGCTTCCTGAATATCTATGCCACACTTTTCTGGAGGAAAAAAATGATCTGATGTGCTATTTAATGAGCTAGATGGAAATTCTTTTATTTGCTCTTAAATCTTGTTAAAATTTGCTATACTGTATTAGGAAAAGATATATGCAGTTAAGTGGGGAGTGGTGTGCTTTCTGATATATAACTGTTAGATTACAATCTAACAATCAGCAATCCGATTCATGTTTTTGCTGTTTTGCATTATAATGTCTCTTATGTTACATCCAATTTTCCCATTTATTTAAAAATATCACAGAAATAAAAGAATTTCACTAGATAAGTCGAGGATAAAGTAACAAATCCTGGCTCTTATTGTGACCGTTCTCTGTGCACGTTACTGCCAGTAAGTGTATTACTTACTCAGAGGAATGTCCTACCTTACTTATAATTCTGTTTGATAAGCATAAACTCCCATTCACAAAAAGTAAAAGTATTAACACTGAGGAAAGAAACCACGATGGACCGGCTTAAGCCGTGCTTTCCCTGTTCGCTCCGTTTTCCCAGCGCACCTAGCGCAACTGTCCAATCCCTTTCCTCAGAAGCACGTGGGCGGGGTCGATCGGATGGGAGTGGAGATGACACGAGGAATGCCCGTCTTCCTGGCGCTGCTCACGCAGTTTCGTTTTTTCCGCTACAGTCAGTTCGCAGTAAGGTGAGTGACACACTGCGCCTTAATAATAATTTCATTCACTACGTGTTATAAATTAGAGTAAGACTTAGTAGTAACAGCAGAAATTCGCAAGTTGACGTGGCACTATTCGAAATGATTGGTATGGCCCCGTTTTGTTGTGGGACTGTTCGCCTGGAAAAAAAGTTGTCATCACATCTGATAGAAACCTGGGAGAGTCCGCTGAGATTGCATGTTAAACGATGGGTGGATATTGTAATAACCCTGTCGATACACATTTACGGCAATGCAGCGCAGTGACGTCTTCACCGTAACCGGAAAAAGTCGTATGGTAGATTGCTTGACATTTTAACAAACTAAATAACATTTACGATAGTTGAGTGACGGAGAGAATGAGAGGTGGATTACTTCATATCAGTGCTTGGTAGGTGGGCTGAGGTGTGTGAGATCGTAGAGCCGAGTCCATGAGTTTGGCGACGTGTGGGGGACTAAAGTATTGCTTGACAGCACATGACAACTACTAGAGAGTTAGATTAGTTATCGAGTGAACATTTTATATTTGTGGGGGATTTGCAAGGTAAAGAGTGCAAACCAGTCTGCCTTTTAGTTAACGGTACCCAGCTACGTTTTCCCCTTACTGCTGATTTTAGGAAATACGAATAGCTAAGAAAATAACCTTCCACCAGTCTTTCCCTAATTAATATTATTAAATCCGTTTCAGACAGTCAGACCGGAACTACTTCTAGTAGCAGTCACTAAACAGTAAACATTATTACAAGTATGGAATAGGATATCCATACAATTGAAAGTTGTTTTTAGAATGAATTCTGACAAAAATGTGATTTTTATTTAAAAAAATAATAATAATATGAATTCTTTTGTTCATGCATCCCAAGTGCTGCTTTGTACACTCATGCTTCTGGAATAGGTTCTGGCTGTCTTATCCTACGAAAAGAGCACCGCATTATGAATGTTGGATAGATTTATTTATTATATCAAAAAGTAACTAAATATTTACTAGGGATGTAAAAAAATATCGATACACTTCAGTGTTGCAATATTATGTTTTTTGATAGTGCATCGATTCTCAAAAACATAGTATCGATTTTTAATTACTAGTTTACATTCAAAGATTCAAGGCACATAGTTCATTTTGCGTTTAAATCCCCGATCGCAAGATAGCAGCTAACGTAACAACGTAAATTGAGGAAATGGCATAATAAGGGTTGACGTATTTAGGCTTTCAATACTCAGGCTTGCGGCAGACAACGTGGATCGTGCAGTGACAAACCGAGCCGACTAATAACACGACAACCGATGGCTGAATTCAGAAGAGTTAGACAGGCTCCTGCGGCGTACAGAGCGGAAGTGTGGGGTCATTTTGGCTTTCAAAATAAAGAAGGCATTAAGGAGATTGTCAAGAGCCATGCCGTCTGCAGATTGTGCCCTGCCAAAATCAAATATTTGGGGAACACAACGAATCTGAGAGCACACTTAGCAAGACACCATTCTGACGTACAGATAAAGGAGCAGCAAACGGCAAGTGTTAAAAAAGTGTGTCCGTCTCTACACACTAATGGTACACTGTACTCTATTTCATTTGCAAAGATATGCGCCCTCTGAGTGTTGTAGAGAATGAAGCATTCCGAAATATGGAGCCTCGTTACGCCATACCCTCCCGACAAACACATCGCTGCGCCCCAGTTGTATGAGGAGGTAGATATGAAGGTACTGGAATCTCTCAGCTCCACCGCAAGAGATTGTTACCGCAGAGAACTGTTCTGAAAGCTGGGTATGTTGACCAGCTCATCTTCCTCCACATAGACCTTGACGTTAAAAAATAAGCACTGACATACGTACAGGCTGCAATAACACGTGCAATCGAAGTTTAAGATCTGAACATGTTCACTGTCAAAATATACGTATTTTCTTACATTTGTTTAATATTTTGCAGGAATCCTGCAAGCACTTGTAATTTTCACTGATATAAGCAGATGTACAGTAGTTACTTTTTTAAGATTGTAGAAAATATAGTGTTATGATGTTGGATGTTACAGGGACATTGCATTTTCATTTATTAACCGCTTGAGATTGAAAAATTTTTAAAAAAATGGCCCACATACTACAATAGAATGTGAACCTTTAAAGCAAAATTTAATATATATATACTGTCTGAGTTTATATGTAATACTGTTTGATTTTTTCATTTTTCTTCATTTGTTTACCTATAGAATCCTACAAGCTCTTGTATTTTTTACTGATATATTGCAAACAAATGTTTATTCATTTGTTCAGATTACAGTGCTATGATGTTGTGCATTTTCTTATAAACTGCTTGAAACATAGTGTGGCATACTGTGAACCTTTAAAGCAGGATCAATAAGTACAATGATTTTTTTAGTGATATAGGAACATGTTAATTCCTTTCCTCAGATTGCACAAAAGGTATTGCTATGATGTCTGAAGTTATAGGGACTGTGATAAATGCAGTTGCAGATCCCACTGTTCTGATTGCATAAAAAAGTAAACTTTTTTTTTAACTCAGATTTTATGAATATAGTGGTGTGTTCTTCATACTATGATAGTTTTCCTAAAATTAGATTTATAAAAAATCATCTTGCTTACAGTATTGCAATATATCACAATATATTGAATCATAACCCCTGTATTATGATACGTATCGTATCACAAAATTCTTGCCAATACACAGCCCTAATATTTACTTATGTATTCAAAATCAAAAGGCATACCTTTTAAGCATTAATTTTCTTTCTTAAACACAATTCCAATGCCTCACTCGCCATCACAGGTGTCAGGGGCACTGCTAGAATTTTTTGCCCTTCCCCTAAACCCACCCCCACCCTGACCAACCCAACCCTATACAATTGCTGCATCACCACAGTAAGCCCAAAGCCAAAATCCTATCAAAGCTTTTGATAACTTTACCTTTTCAGACTGGTATGGCTCAAGTTGAGTTCCATACTAACAAGGGCTGTCAAATTAGCCAAAAAAAAAAAGGTTTGAATTTTCAAATTAAAATAAATTAATATCTGCATATATTTAAACCTAATCTAACGATTCTAGATGTTACTTATTTGTATGCACTTTTTTGTATGTTTTATTATATTAATGGTGGCAAATATCAACAAGAAAAGCCAGCAGATAAAATAGCAATACTTGGGTAGCTGCTCTTTAAATATAAAAGCCACCAAAATCCCATGCAGGTACAGTCTATAAAAGAGAAATATCTGGTTACGTTATCAATGGTGTCAGGTTCAAGAGGCTCCCAGACAAGAGTGGGAGCAAGGCGCAGACTTGCACCATCACAGGTGCTATTGCTGCATTCTTACACTGTAAGGGGAGCAATGAAAATGCCTTACAGTACTTCATGTCTTGTTCAGAAGCTCGCTCAACCCCAAGGTTGAGCATGTGAGCAAAACATGTCATGTGCGTCAATTTGCCAAGTCACAGGGCAGCCAGGAGGTTAGTGCCATTGTCTGACACCGCACTGTCTGTCTGGAGCTGCCAGGGGGTCAGGCACCTCAAGACCTCACCCTGGAAGGCAGCCAGTATCGCAGTCCTAGTATGGCTCCTCTCACCTAGACACACCAGCTCCAGCACAGCCTGGCACTGGCTGTTTAGCACCATAGCATAGCTGTGGGGGCATTTGCTGAATGACTCAATGTAGCTTGTGTCTGGGTTGGAGGCATCTATGCAGTAAAAGGGGTGGAAGTAGCAGAGGAGAGGAGTGGGTCTGTTCTCCCCCGATCCCTCAGTGTGACATCACCAACTCTAACAGCACCCTCCCCACCCCTAGAAGGGTGACCCAATGGGCATTAAATGATACATACCACCTCTGGCCGTGCCTGTTTTTCCACATGTTGGTGGTAAAATGGGCCCTTCAAGTGATAGACCTACATTCCGTGCCATGTGCTGATGGAGAGCTTTTCTGGCAAAATAATGGCGGTTGGGCATATGTCAGGTGGGGATGCTGCAATGGGAGAATGGGGCAGTTTCCAACAGCTGATAGGGCAGGAGATGCAACACCAACAATTTTGCCAGGTGCCTATTTAGACACTGTATTTGGAGGTGGCTGGGTGGGAGGGGTCTGTTATGTTCCAGCACCTGGGTGATGGTGGACTATTACTGTGTGCTAATAGGAGGGGTAGAGGGTGGCATGTAAGAGGAAGAGCTACACACTAGCCACCTCAGAGCTTCTGAGGACTGGCTTCCACTGGCAAACTCTGATACAAGGGGTTCCGGGGAGTGGGACCGGGCAATTCCACAGCAGCCTGTGGTGGTTCTTCTTATGGTTGACGAGGGGAGTAGGAGCAAGGCTACCCCTGCATACCTTCTGCTGGCAGAGGATGCAAACCACTGTGGCCTGGTCCTATGTCAATATGGTAAAATAGGCCGAAACAGGAAAAGTGTGTGGCACTACTCTGGCTGCCTTGGTAGCGGTAAAACATGGCACATGGTGGATCTGGATGTCTGCTGCTGTCTGCCAGTGGTACTGCCTACCAAGACAGGAGAGTGCCTAGCATTGGGCTGTGTGGTGACCCTGCACCCCCTTGCTGTCTCTGACACTGGTGCCTCTCCACTTTACTGCTGGAGCTGCTGCTGTGCGACTAGGTTGGTGGCACCAGGGTCTGTCATTTTCACCCCCCTCCTCCCCTCTTACCAAGTCAGATCCTAGGTCAGCAGAGGCAGCTATAAGAGGAACATGCAGCTGCTCCTCCCTTGCTGCCAGAGTGTGGTCCTCAGCAGGTGATGCATTGCCCCTGCCCCACTGTGTTGCTTTAGCTGGTGGAAGCTCCGAGTCCTTTCTGTCTTTCTTCCTAAATGTGCCTAGCACCTAAATCAGCAGCTCCTGTCGGTCAATTTTCCAGGTCTATGCTTGCCTCCTTTTGGACTTCTTCCTAGAGATCCCCCAAGGTGAGATCAAACAGCGAGGGGATACCTCTTCAGGGGAACCTGTTGAGGATCAGGAGCCTTGGCCACAGTTCGTTGGCAGCACTGAGTTGCTTTGGTTACATAGCTGCTGCTGCTGGCTGTCTACACAAGACTGACAGGTATAGCCACAGGTGGCTGAGAGGATGTGGATGGGTTGGTGGTATTGTGTCACCTATCAACTCCATGGCCACAGCCACGACCAGCTCTCCTTCCTCCAGCCTTCATGGGAACTGAATAATTTTTTTGGGGGAAAAATATAAAATAGCCAAATACACAAAACAACCAGAGGCCAAATACAGTGGAACCTCGGGTGACAAACGTCTCAGAACACGTACAAATCGGCAAACTTTTACATCTGTTCAAGACCACACACTTGGGTGACGAACAAGCCTCTTTCCCTTTGGTTCGTATGTGCCAATGATTTCCGCACATGTTCAGTCTTTCCCTGTACATTGTTCTCGGTCAGACATGCATCGCGCAGAGGGAATCTCCCTCAAAACTGTAACCTCCTCTCCACTCAGCTTCCTGCTCACTTCCTTCATGCCAGAACTTGACTTATGCAAGGTTAGTTTTTTTCATTGTTTATGGTTAGTTTTTGTAAAATTAAGGATTTTTCAAATTTTAATTTTTTCCCTGTGCTTAAAACTCATTAAAAAAAGTGTTTACAGCAAGCGGTTCATAAGGCTGTAACGTGTACTCTTGCAATGTTAGTTTTCTCTGTTGTTCAAGGTTTTCTCAGTGTTATTCAATGTTTATACATTTAGTTTACTGTTACACTGTGCATTCTATGGTATAATTAACTATTTTTGTGCTTAAAAATCTTTAAAAAATATATATTTACATACAGTTTGTACGGTCTGGAACGGATTAATTGTATTTACATACAATCCGATGGGGGAAATTAGTTGTAGTCATGACCAAATCAGGTTGCAACCAGAGTTTTGGAACGAATTACGGTCATGACCTGAGGTTCCACTGTACTAGGGTTTTGTTCTAACCCCACAGTGCTTCACAGAAAGCCGCCCCCAAACACGTGTGTGTGCCTTTCACAACAAAAGATGTGAATGGAAAGATAACCATGAACAAAATACAATTAGTCACAAACTAGCAATTAAGTTAAAAAAAAAAAAAAAAATCGGACAACAGCACTGAATGCCAAGGAAAAATGAAATCCCAACAGCAACAAGTCATTTAATTTCTCTCTCTTTCTCTCTGTCCCTCTTATCTCTACCACCAAGTTCATTACATCTTGCTTGAAGAAGTGGCCTGAATTGCCTTGAAAGCTTCCATATTGTAATGCTTTTAGTTAGCCAATAAAAGGTGTCATTTTGCTTGGCTTTTCACTAAGTTCCACAAAGTCTGTAATGCAAATGATCAGCATTATATATCCTGGGGGTGGTCCCATTCAGTGCCGGCTGTTACAGCTCTGGGGGTTGTTGCTGTGGCCTCGCGAAGCATTATTGGACACTGGGAAAAAAAGTTCTCTTAAATTGGCATAATTATCAGTAAATATTTCTGTGAACAAGGGCGAATACAACAAACTTGCTGCAAATAATGCTTTAGTGAAATTCACTGATCAACACTAGTCATGCACCACTGTTACAGATGAACTGTTGTCCCACTTATAAGGCCATTCTTTATGCAGCATTACTTTAAAGAGTTGATCTGCCTGTGAACTCAAAGCTGGTAACTTTTATATAGAAACAATAGTTAAATCCTTTTTTTAAAATTGACATTGACATAAAAAACACATTGAATCCTATTGGCTTTCTACCAATATACGGAGACACATTTTTTCACAGTTTACTTTCAGATCATGGTTCCTACTTGGGGTCTCTATCGCAGTACATTGTCTTCATTTGACTGTATATGCTGCATGCTTTAAATGGTGTTTTATGTGTTCAATTTATGATAAAATGATGACATTTTCATTTTTGAGGAATGTGTTTGAAATATTTTTGGAGTATCTACAAATAGTGCTTCTTATGTAATGGTAATGGCCTTTCAAAGCTGTTGCCATTGTATCAGATAGTAAAATGATAATGAAAGCCAGAATTCATAATTGAGTGGGTCCTTCATAAAATGCTAAATGGTCAGAATCATAATATGTTATTCAAGTCACTCAATACTTCCCTGTTTCTACTCCATGTTTATTTTTCTCTCATGTTTAATTCTTGCAGATTTCATTTTTTAGTGATAACAGAAAGAAGAGATGTTGCAGGATAAAGAAGGTAAGGAAAAAGATTAAGTTTAAATGATCACAAAATATACAGCCTCTTGCAATTCTTGTTAAAGCTAGCTTGGTCATACTTTTAAATGTTAAAATTAATACTAACTATGGAGTAGACAAATTGGGGCCAACATAACGGTATAATGGTTAGCACTGTTGCCTCGCAGCTCAAGAGTTTTGGTTTAAAACTTATTCTCAGGGAAACATTATTTCTAATGCAGTGCAGTGCACTTTTCTGAAACTATACCTTTTATACATAATGATTCTGTATTCTACAAAGATAGAAAACTGAACCTTCCTAAGGCATATAAAGAGGAATTCTACATAATATTTTTGTCTCTCCAGTTAATTATATTTCAGTCCATTTGGGCATCTCCAGGATTAGATGGAATGACCAGATGAATGTGCAAGAGATTTACTACCAAATAATGTGTAATAAATGAAGTCAGACCAACAATCATATGCTGTGCCTTTGACACCTTGTTAAATCTATATCCTAATGAAGTCAGGCTGTTCTTGGAGAGAATTAGCTATATCTTATAAAGTGCTCTTTTGGTTTAGGTTTTGACACATTTTTGTGTGCTGTTTTAACACCCAGTTACAACCACCTTCCAAACCCATCTTATCCTGATCAGGGTTGCAGGAAAGCTGGAGTCTATCATAGCAAGCATAGGTTGCAAGGCAGGAGCAATTCCTGGACAGGGCAACAGTCCATCACAGGGTCAACACAAACCACACACACACTCTAAGGCCAGTTTAGCCAATCCACCTAACATGTTAACCATGCAGGAAGGATCAAAGACGTGAACCCCGCCCTGCAAGGCAGCAGCGCCACTGCATACACAGTTCCATCTATTTAAATTATAATGTTTTCTGAGTGGTGCTCAGAACACAAAGGTCAGTAACAGTCAGTGTCACAGAAAATGGTTGTTGACTTGTACTAGCTAGTGTTTTCTGCAGTATAGCCTTTATGAAAATGCCCAAGCAAAAGCAGGATCTCCAGATGTTTTTACTATGAATCTAATTAATCTTTGGTAATGTAAAATGTTCTCCTTATATACAGTTTGTATTTGTACTAGAAACAAAAACAGGGCATTGTACTGGAGGTGGTCTAAAAAGACTGATTTATCAAATGCTCTAGACTTTATTTAAATAAATATATATATATTTTTTTGTTCTAGTGGATAGTCTCGGCCCTTTGGAAAGCTTCATTGATACAGAAAAAAGTGTAACTTTCAGAACAGACAATGGCTTATTCTGGTGCAGTCTTGACGTTGGGGGAGAATTCAACAGCATTCAAGGTGTCAGAAGTTTTAATGAAGAATCTTGTAAGTTCAAGGTATTGAGAGGGAAGAATGGCAAGATACTGCTACAGGATTGGCGAGGAGTATACCTCAGCAGAGTCCACAGAGTCAATGAAAATTTTATTGAGGCTGCAAAATCTAAACCAGATGCATTATGTGAATTTCAAGTATCCTGTGAGGATGGGAAAGTGATCTTCAGAGCCGACAATGGAAAGCTTGTCAGCAGATATTTCAATTATACAGAGCACCATATCGAAACAGCTTATGAGCAACCTAATGTCTGCTGCAGATTCACTGTAAGCACTGGAGGTACTGTACTTTTTAAAAGTATGCACAAGCTAAGGATTTTTGAGAATTTATTAATAAAAATTATTGCATGTAATTTTTAAATAATAGTTTAATGTTTTTGCATGCAAAAGTATAGTTTGTTACTATTACGGTCAGCTGAGAGAAAACAGGATATCAGAAATGATTGTGAGCAATTGAAATATTGACAAGGACATGGAAGGACCTTAAAGGGCAAAATAGAATCCTTATTTAAATAAGTTAAAAAATACGAAGCTTCAGAACCAATTTCTCCAAACCAAAGTTATTGTCTGAAGACTTCTAGTAAAGTCTTAATTCTATCTTAACTATTTGCACCTAACCCACAGTAGTTTGCCTTTGATAAAACACTTGGATGGGGCAAGGTACTTAATCTTTTATAGGCAGAATAAGAAGACACAGTAGAGTGCATAACAGGCATACCAATCAAAAATAATAATAATACATTTCATTTATTTAGTGCCTTTCCCATGCTCAAAGTACTTCACAAAAAGTCAGAAAGAACAACAGGGCATATACATATTGGACACAAATAATATCAGCAACAAATACTAAATAACAATAAATACAGGTTACACAAACAATTGAAATCGAATAAGTGACAAAAAAAACAATAACATATAAAAATACAAATCTCTCTATTATATAAAAAAGTCCTGGGATGAGACAAGACTTTTTTCAAGAGATTTTTTCAAGTCCTGCGAGATGAGACTTTGGCCATGAGATTTTTTTAAAGTCACGCCCTCCTCTCAATCATATTCAACTACGCACACGATACTCTCACCTCTCATTCATGTAAATGCTTTTGACAGACACAGTTCTAGCTTTCGCAGTTCTTATACATTTCACCGTTTTACTGACTTTAAGTTCCCAATTAAAGAAGATGTATTATGTCCAAACCTTATTGAAGAATTTCATCACGAGGGTTATCAACAATAAAAATGAGTACACGGGCAATCCTAGCACCGAGAAACGATGAAGTCAAACAGATTGACATCAAAAATGTCGATCGGTTACAAGGCAAATTGTATATCAATAGACTATACTGAAACAGTTGGTGGTGATCGTATGAAAGATATAAACATCAACTTACAATATCCCGAGGAATATCTACAACTGTTAACACTGTCCGGTCTTCCTCCGCACAAATTACTGTAGAAAGAAGGATGTATCCAAGAAAGGTAACGTAGTACATCTTCAGGGGATAACATTAGATAAAAAAGGAGGTCTTGATATTCCATTTGTATTAAAACATGAACATTTTCCTGTTAGAATAGTTTTTGCAAAGACAATTAACAAATTTCAGAGCCAAACATTCGAAAAAGTAGTTTTATTTAATAGAGAGAAAAAAACGAAATTAAATCACAGGCAGTTATACGTTACATTGTCACAATGAAAGTCTAAACACAGAATCAAAATTCAATGCGATATTGACGAAAATTTAATTAAAAAAATTGTTTTTACTGAAGTTTTACAGTAAAATGTAAGTTTAAAAAGTATTTACGTGTTAATTTCAAAGCCAAACAGAACAAAATCGTATTACGCAACAAATAACTCTTAACGCAACATGAAACATAATTTAGTTTAAAATTATTACATTTTACTATTTTTTAATATGGTTAATTACTCACTGTAATGTACAATAGTTAGATCTATTATGCATATGTAACAATTACCATGAAAATAACAATATGTTTAAATTGTACATCCGCATCCCCATATGTGAGCGGCAGAACCGCAAAGAGGCTAGCACGTAGCGCAGGCCCAGGGGTTGGCAAGCTAAGCCCCCTAGTACTACTAGAAAAACCTGAACAAATAACATTATTTGTGGTACAAACACAAATCTCCCTGGATTTCTGGTCAGAGAGGTTAAACTGAAGAAAGGGCCAGAAGGTCAGTGTATGTGAAATGCCTTCCTGAACAAATGACTGAAGCTTTTTTTAAAAAGAATACATTGAGTCAACTGATCTTATAAATAAGGGAGGTTATTCCAAGATCTGGGAGCTGAAGACTTTGTCATCTGTAGAATACGGGTTGGTTTAGGACACAGTGAGATTTCCAGAATCAGTGGATCTTAGTGGACAGACAGAAGCTTAATGATGGAGGAGGTTGTGGATGTAGCCTGGTGCAAGGCCATGTAAAGCATTTTAGGTTATTGACAGAAATTTATACTCCTGTAAGACACAGTGAACCAGTTAATTTGGAGCAGGATGGGTGCTATGTGCTTGCTGTTGTGGATCTGCATAAGGACTCTTAGACCTGAGCTCTGAACCAACTGGAGTTTTAATAACAGATTAGAAGGGGCACCTGCCAGTCGGGAGGTACAGTAGTTGATGCAGGATGTAATAAGAGCATGAACAACTTTCTCGCAATTGGAAAAGGAGAGGAATGAACTAACACAGGATTTGTTACGAAGATGGATGTAAGAAAGTTTTTAGTGTGATGGTTGTCGGTAACATAAGAAAGAAAGGAAGCAAAAATTACACCAAGATTCTTAGCAGAAGAAGAACGCCTGATGACATCATCACCAAGGGTGATTGAGAAAAAGACCCTCTTCTTAAACTGAACTTTAGTGCCAATTAGCATGATTTCAGTATTGTTACAGTTTAATTTTAAAGAGTTACATTACATTTCACTGAGGCAGGTTGTGAGCTGAACAAACTCTGATGAACTTTAACTTTAAACACTAAATAAATCTGAGTATCATCCACCTATAAATGATAAACCAGTCCAAAGCTACAAATAATATGGTCAAGGGAAAGCATTTAGATACAGAAGAGTAAAAGGCCAAGGACACTGCCTTGAGAGACTCTTTGTGTGTTTGGTGCTGACCTGGACATGCTGTTGCCAAAACTAACAAATTCTTGTCTACCATTTAGATAGGACTTAAACCACTGTAGGGTGGTTTAAGGTAGGGTGGCTAAGTGTCCTCCAGTCTGAACAGTAGAATATTATGCTTGACAGTATCAAATTCTGCATTAAGGTGTAATTGAATTAAAATGATGGTTTGCCCCTAGTCTGCTGCCTTAAGCAAATAATTAGTTACTCGAAGTAGAGCAGTTTCACAGCTGTGCTGTGCTGTGAAACCAGACTGAAAGGGTTCCATCAGTTTACTACAAGTTAAGTAACTGGTGAGTTAGGAGACTACAACATGCTCAAAATCTTTAGAGAGAAAAGGTATGTGGGAGATGGGCTGAAAACTGTTGAGATTGTCAGCATCAAGACCACACTTTTTAATGTAGGGTTTACGTAAACAAAAATCCTGTAAGTAATATGGCCATAGTCATGCAAAGATAGTCACCAAAGTGGTGTCAGCCAAACAGAAAATGGCATTGCTGCAATAACAATAATTATAAAATATATATTATATATATATTATAACAAATTAAATAAAAATACAAAAAATCCAGAAGTAATGGTTCTTGCTATATGTGAACAGCACTGGTTAATGAAAGTTATAATAGCTGTCACTTTTTGCTGAAGCTGTCAGTTTGAAAAATTGAATTTTGAATTGAAATTGAATTTTGTTACACTAATGAAAATGTAATCTACACGGTGGGCCATTTATATGGATACACCTTAATAAAATGGGAATGGTTGGTGATATTAACTTCCTGTTTGTGGCACATTAATATATGTGAAGGGGAAAACTTTTCAAGATGGGTGGTGACCATGGTGGCCATTTTGAAGTCGGACATTTTGGATCCAACTTTTGTTTTTTCAATAGGAAGAGGGTCATGTGACACATCAAACTTATTGGGAATTTCACAAGAAAAATAATGGTGTGCTTGGTTTTAACGTAACTTTATTCTTTCATGAGTTATTTACAAGTTTCTGACCACTTATAAAATGTGTTCAATGTGCTGCCCATTGTGTTTGTGTTAACAAACAAAACCACCACTATTGGTCTGACACTAACCCACATTGGATAGATCCCTCCAAGACTGTTGGAACAAAAAAACTGATGGTATGGTGTGGTATATGGGGTACAAAGATAGTGGGGCCATTCTTCATCAATGGAAACCTCAAGGCCACTGGATATGCGAAATTGCTACATGATGATGTGTTTCCCTCTTTATGCACTGAAGCTGGCACGTTCCCTGAGTTTTTCCAGCAAGATGGTGCACCACCACATTATGGGTGTCAGGTCCGAGCATTCCTAGATGAACAGTTTCCTGGAAAGTGGATTGGTCATCGTGGGCCAGTTGAATGGCCCCCAAGGTCTCCCGATCTGACCCCCTTAGACTTTTATCTTTGGGGTCATCTGAAGGCAATTGTCTATGCTGTGAAGATACGAGATGTGCAGCACCTGAAACTACGGATACTGGAAGCCTGTGCTAGCATTTCTCCTGCGGTGTTGCTATCAGTGTGTGAAGAGCACAATGGGCAGCACATTGAACACATTTTATAAGTGGTCAGAAACTTGTAAATAACTCATGAAAGAATAAAGTTACATTAAAACCAAGCACACCATTGTTTTTCTTGTGAAATTCCCAATAAGTTTGATGTGTCACATGACCCTCTTCCTATTGAAAAAACAAAAGTTGGATCCAAAATGGCCGACTTCAAAATGGCCACCATGGTCACCACCCATCTTGAAAAGTTTCCCCCCTCACATATACTAATGTGCCACAAACAGGAAGTTAGTATCACCAACCATTCCCATTTTATTAAGGTGTATCCATATAAATGGCCCACCCTGTATATATCTAAAGGAGAGTTGGGATCTGAGAGACTGTGTTTGTGGAGCGATTGAGAGTTAAGGCGGGTGGGGAAGTCACGTGATCATCTCCCCTCCCATTCACATCATTTCATTCACTTCATTTCGCTCCGCAGCTGACGTGGTCTTGCCGTTCTTTTTCCTTAGTGTTTAGTCCTTTCTCCTTTACTAATTTACTGTTTAGTACACGCGGTACTTACACAGTCACTCATAAAAGGAGAGAAGACTCCGTGCAAGAAATGGGTATTGAAACTACCTTGGAAGACATGCAATCAACGAGGCCATTAAACGGATCTCAAGAGAGGTCTTCTAGGTTGGAAAAAAAGCGCTTGACTGCCAAAACCAGGCGATTAAACGAATCTCAACAAGAAACGACTTCTACGTTAGAAAAAAAACGATTCGCTGCCAAAATCAGACGGTTAAACGAATCTAAAGAAGACAGGATTTCTAGATTGGGAAAAGGACGATTGGCTGCCGAAACCAGGCGGTTAAAAGAATCTGAAAAAGACAGGACGTCTAGATTGGAAAAACCACGATCCGCTGCCAAAACTAGCCGGTTAAACGTGCAGCGAAGCGCACCAGGTCAGCTAGTCTTTAGATAAAGTATGATTTCCGAAACTGCAAAGTCTTTATTCTGCTCATTTCACTGAAAATGCCAGTGAAGCTATGATTACTAACATGCTTTTGCCAATGATAGATTCTAGTAACCTACTTAAGAAGTCTGACCATCATCATCATTGGTTTAACAGTGATTTTATGGGGTTACCTAGGTAAGCTGGTTCTGCTTCAAATCTTTTTCCTCCACTGTCTATGGTCATCGAAATCATTCTTGACACATTCATCTGATCATTCTCATCACACATTTTTCATAATGTTTACTCTTCAATGCCAGTAAGACTCCTTTAAAAGTCAGAATGAGGGACAGGTGCAGAAATTTCTTCCTCGCACCTCTCACCCTCTCTGTCATTTCTGTGCCTGCACCACCATTGCTACTCAACATGCACACCCTATTCAGGACAAGTCCTGTGCACATCATCATTATACACCCCATGTATTGCCTTTGTACAAAAAAAAAGGTCACACCTGCTGTCTGTAGATCACTCTTCACACCACTATATATTTTACTCCACGACTTCCAACAAAACAGGCATTGGAGTTTCTCCGAACACCTTTACTACACATCATTCAGTCGTCAAACTCTTCCATACCCCCTTTTATTCTTTGCCTTCAACCATCACCTTGGTTTTTTCTGCATGTACCTTGAGACCTTTTGCTTTTATACTACCTTACAATTGCATTTATTTGCTTGGCAGACACTTTTATCCAAAGCAACTTACAACAGAGCACTTTCTGTTATTGTTTCATCCCCTTCAATGTTGCTTGACTTTTCCCATCAATATGAGATTACCAGCATACAACAGCTCTTATGGCAATCATTCACGCGATCTTGTCACTTTAGTCACTATCATGACAAACCTCAGAATGCCTTTATCTTCTTTTATAGTTGCTAGATGCTATTTCCTGACATCAAAAATTAGGTATGAAACTACATTGCAATTTTATAACTTTTAGTTGATCCCTGATTCTTTTCTTGTCACTCTCTCAGCAACTTGGCATGCAAGTAAGAATTTGTTAGGCAGAAACTGCCCCTGCAGCTATTGGCATGAGTGGCAATGGTCCTGTAGGGAGGCGTACTTTCAATACTTTAGTTTTCCTACATTTCTTTGTTGGTAAAAAAAGGTTTTGAGTAACACAGCTATATATGTGTGTGTGTGCTGCATGTGGACAAAAAAATGTCAAAAATTATACCTTTTCATTTTAATCATCCAAAACTAATACTCAGGCCCTCACAGAGAGAGCATGCATTGCTGTGTTTAGTGTTGCTGTCAATGATTTTTTTTCCATAAACTAATTTTGTTATTCTATGTTAAAAGGCCTGCGGTGGGCTGGTGCCCTGCCCGGGGTTTGTTTCCTGCCTTGCGCCATGTGTTGGCTGGGATTGGCTCCAGCAGACCCCCGTGACCCTGTAGTTAGGATATAGCGGGTTGGATAATGGATGGATGGATGTTAAAAGGCAAGTAGTTTTTAGTCATCCAGGGTTTTAACATTTTGGAGCAATTAATTAAAGACTTATTTGGGGAAATGTCATTAGGTTTGATTAATACATGCAACTTAGTGTTATCTACATATAATTTAAGATAATATATTCTCTGTATCTGTATCTCACTAATTTTGTAGAGATAAAGCAGTTGTGTTCTGTGAAGGACACCATATAAAACTTAATAATATAAGAATGGAGTGCCCTCATTAAAATTCTCTATTTTTTGAAATATTTGTCAAATTTGTATAGCAGACTTATGTGGGAGTTATTGTAACAATCAGTACTTAAATCTTAAAACCTCAAAATTTTTGCATTTCCAGTTATGACTGTTTCTGTACTGTGACGTGCAAAAGCTATACTGAAACATTTCAGTTCGATTGTTATGTTTAAAATGAGGCTGTAGATGTAAGGCTACCAATTTCTGTATATATAATTTAAAAGGAAAAGTATACCATACATAAAAAAGAGAAAAAGTTAAACATACAGTCTTAAAAAAAAATCATCATACAACATAAATAAAATATACAATAAAAGTACAGTACTTAATTAACAGCCTTGATGTAAAGGCTGACAGATTCCTTTCTGTCTATATAGTTTTAAGGGAATGGTTATGTAATTGAAAGGATGTCCTTGATAAATTATGTCCAGAGGTTCCACATTCTCTTTGATTTCATACTTCCCAACCCGGGGACACATAGTTGAAGTGTCTTATTTATGCAAGTAGGATAACTCTCCTCCACTTCCTTTCAAGATGACAACAGTGCCCCAGATCCGACAATTTCTGTTGACCATAGCTGATATGACTTAAGTCTGCCAAAGGCAAATGAGTTGCATATACGAGGGGTATCCAGAAAAAAAGGTTACAACAGCTGTTAAAAATCGAAAAATGAATATATTTCAACCAAATTTACAGGGTATGTTCCAAAATATGTGTTTATTTCTCAACATAATCACCGTCAACTTCGATGCACTTCTTCAGCCTGGGCACCAGCTTTTTTATACCCTCATCGAATACGCTCCGCTCCACCTCCGAAAGCCACTTCTCCACTGTCTCCTTCACCTCCTCATCGTTAGAAAAACGTTTCCCACCCAAGAATTCTTTCACAATTCTTCCACAAGCTGACGATGGATCTCGGCCGCGGATTCGCGACGCAAAGTGAGGAACTTGATGACCGAACGAATCTCGCATCGGCGGTAGGTGGAGCAAACGGCCTCAGCAGAGGTTGACGAACTCGCTTGCTGTGATGACATTTCACAACTGACTGACGCGGTCCCGGGCTTATTTTGACCGTTAGGACCCCCCTACACGCAGGTATGCCAACCTTCGAAAAAAAAAATTCCCTGCACCCTCCAGGGCACTTGTAACCTTTTTTTCTGGATATCCCTCGTACATTATTAAGGTAACAGCGCATATACAGTATAAGATAATGTCAGGGATCTTTGACAGTCTTGAGCAATATGTGAATTTTATTATGCTCATGAATATTTATCTTCCATGAATTTTACTTTATTAATTTTAACTCTGTATATATGACTTTAGTTCAGTGTTTTATCTGAATACAGCTGATTCTTTCCAGGTTTTCAAACATGATATTTGTCAAATAGGAAATGTTAGCTTTCTCTCAAAGTTTGCAATGACGCACGCCATTGTTTGGGATAAGATAGGCAAAAATCTGCTGATCTAACTAAGCCTTTGCTAAAGGTTAAAACAATATATATTTTAAAGTAACAGAATAGTGTTTTAATTAAATGTACAGGTAAGGAATTCATGAAAGTAATTAAGCAGGTATCATAGATCATCCATTGTCTCATGATCTCATACTATATGAAATACTTGTAGGTGTGGAACAAGGAGATAGAAAAAGACAATTTAATCATTTCTCTAAATGGGGAATATTGCGTGTCAAACATTAAAGGACTCGAATGTATCATGCTTTTGTGTATTGTTTCAAATATTCTTCAACAAGCAAGTAAGCCATGTATGACATAAGGGGAACAGATATGAGAGAAGGGACATAAACGCTTTATATTGACACCTCGAAACTTACAAGATTTATTCAAGACATATCACTGATAAGGCCTGAATCCATCAATGTATTATAATACAAGACCTCCTATTTGATAATTATCTATTGTAGCTCTCTTTTTCTTTCACAAATATATTGTAGTAGGTTTTATAACTTATTACATTTGCCCTAGCTTTGTATGTTAATTTCATGAATTGTGTCGTAAATATCTTCTTTGCAAAAACTAAGTTGGTCATTATGACAATGAGAATAAGAATGATTATAATAAGATAATAAGAATGATTGTAGCCTCTGAAGATTGTTGTGGTCCCTTAGTCTGCTTATGGTGAATGGATCCAGAAATAATAAGAACACCTGAAGGTTAAGTTCTCATACAGCATTGTTTTTAAAGGTGATATAATAAGATGGCATATTAAGCATTTGTAAACCAATACAGTCTGACATAACATTCTCAAATGTGTTAGCTTCAGTTCAGGGACGTGAGATGCCAGATGTTATCCAGGTATCATCAGGTAATAGGCAGAAATTAACCTTTTTACCATTTTGAAACGTTTGTGTGCAGAAGGCTAATTCTTATTCATAAGTAATATAACTAGTTCTAGTGAACAACAGTGCCTTTAAAAATTGCTAAACATACCACTAAAATTGCTAAAATATTTAGTATTAATTTCTGCATTTGCTTCTTTTTCAGACTCCACAAACAGTCAAACTTCTCTGGAAAGATACATTGACAGTGACCAGTGGGTAACTTTCAGAACAATTGAAGGTACATTCTGGTGCAGCAAGGCCCATAGTGGTGGCATTTACAAACTCCAGGCTGTAGACACCCACGATGAAGAATTGTGCAAGTTCAAGGTTTCAAAGGCCAACAATGACAAGATACTACTTCAGGACAAAAGGGGTGTATACCTTAGCCTCAATCAAAGTGATGGCATTGGAAGAATTCGAGCGACTAAACGTGAACCTGATACATCCTGTGAATTTCAAGTCTCATACGAAGGCAGAATGGTACTCTTCAAAGCTGAAAATAACAGGATGCTGAGCTTGTTTTACCATTGTGGCGGCCACCCAATAAAAGCGGATAAAGATGTTTCAGATATCTTCTGCAAGTTAACAGTCAACAGTGAAGGTAAAACAATAAAAACATCTAATTTTAAAAAATGTCCAATGCACATTTTGATTATTTCACTTATTTTCAGAACAATATTGATCCTAATTTCAGTTATATTTTTAAGATAATAATCCTATTTGGTTTTACTGTAGAAATATACACTCTCACTGGTTCAGTGGTTTCCCTCTTCTGTAGCAAGTGATCACAGTTACTTTGACAGGTAAACCTGGGTTTGTTATTTTTTAAATCAAAATGTGTAAACATTAACAGGTAATATAAATAATCCTCAGTGTGTAGCTGCTGTTCACAGTTTATCAAATTTTAATTTAGCATAGCAATGACCTGACCTCTCAGACAAAACTTGTTTGCAATGCATAAAATGCATAAACCTACCTATAAATTTTATGATTAAAGAGTTGTCCTGCCTCTTGATCTTCCCACTAGCAAGTAATAACAAATGTAACAAATGTTTAATATTTTAAAGGAAACTTTACAACTACAGTTTAAACAGTGGGTCAGTTTTGCTTATCATAGATAATTAGGCTGTTTGTGGTAACATTACTTAATGTTTTGTTTAGGTTTGTATATTGTAATAGTAATGAGATTAATTACCTCAATAAATGATTTAAGCTGAACTCTCTTAGCTGGTTTAGTGGCCAGACATGGTATAGGTTGTTTAGTTAATGTATTCACTACCCCCAAATAATATTTTGCAATTTCCTGAGTCTTGGAAATTTTGAATTGGTAATTACAGTAATTAAATAATCGTATATCTAAAGAATGTAATTGTCAGCTTAGGTGCATTTAGTTACAGATTAAAGAAAATTTTGTAAAGGTAATGCACAGAAAAAAATATACTGAATATAATTCTATGTTTAAATTACAGCCCCACTTGCTACCATTGCTAATTTGGAAGAATACATCAACACAGATAAATGGGTCATTTTTACAACAGACAATGGCTTATTCTGGTGCAGCAAACCTGATGGTCAGATTCAGGCAGTTGACATCTTCGATGAAGAGTGGTGCAAGTTCAAAGTCACAAGAGTAAATGGTGCAATCTTTTTGCAAGATAAACGTGGAATTTACCTCAGCAGAATCCGAAGAGGTGATATCGACTTTATTGAAGCCGCTAAACCTGAACCAGATGTATTTTGTGAATTCAGTGTCTCCTCTGAGAATGAAAAGCTCTTATTCAGAGCTGAGAATGGAAGAATGTTAAGCAGAGTTTGTCGTTATGGACAACAAATTATTGAAGCAGCAAAAGATACTCCAGATGTCTTCTGCCAGGTCACCGTCAATGAAGGTACATATCTAAATGCAGAATGATAAAAATCTGTTGCTTCTTTATAAACCTGAAAAAATAACACTACTTGAATGCTCATTAGATTATTAGACACATGTTAGAAAGATTAGAGCTATATTGTTTAATTAATTTCACAGGAAGTGTGAAAAAAGATATCAAATACTCGTTCATTCCTGAACCCATTATAATCACTACAAATAATTTGCATTTTTAGAAGTTGCTCTTTCAATAGTCACTTTAGGGGAGCACACCATAACAAGGTGCTTGATGAGTATCAATACCAAATGTTTCTCATGACAAGTAAAAGTATAAAAATATATACCAAAAAAACTTGAAATTTCCATTAAAATGAAACTGTTTGAGTGTTAAATTTAATTTTGAATAAAAAGCGTGTACATGAACAATCTTCAGTATTTTAGGGCAATGTTTATTATAGTTGTTCTGGTTAAATACAGTATGTCCTGAAAAACAGCTTTTTTTTTTTTTTTTTTAAATAGTTTAATTTTTTACTGATAAACAGAATTTTTGTTACTTTACATTACAAGTTGAATATTCTGGCCTGTAATTACTGTAATTGGCACCACCTACTTTTTTACAGTACAAAATGATCAGGGTCAGTATGCTGTCTGATCTGTGGCATTTATCTGGTTTGTAATGACCAGTGAAAATGAGATGCATAAGATCTGTATATGAAATAATTTCTTTCTTGAAGCTAGGTTAATGTTTTTGACTCAAATGATTTATTTGTTCTTAGTCTCTCAATTTTTGCAGCAAATCAATATATAGAATCTTCAAATTGTTGAATATGATTATAATAATTGATTTAATTGAATATAATAAGGGCTTTGAAAGATAGAGGCTTGAAGATAAATAGGAAGAAGACAGAATATTTGAGTTTTAATGATCAGGATTCAGAAGTTAGCCTGCAGAGAGAGCTTCTAAAAAGAGTGTAACAGCGGAAGACAAAGTGAGGGAGGCCAAAGCAGAGATGGACGAATAAAATAAAAGAGCATTGGAAGCAAAAGGATTTGATTGTGGAGGTGGAGGATCAAGCTGTATGGAGGTTGATCAGCTACATTGACACCACATAGAAGTGGGAAAAGGTGAAGTTGAAGAAGTTTAATATGATTAAAATATTCCAAGTCAGTAGTGACAAGTTATTGACCTTTTCAGTTTTAAAAATAATGAAAAATAAGTACATTGTGTTATTTTAATTACACTGGGTGTTAACCATCCACCTACTCTTTAGCCATGTGTTGTGCTGCTGAAATACAGTAATCCCTCCTCGATCGCGGGGGTTGCATTCCAGACCCCCCCCGCGATAGGTGAAAATCCGCGAAGTAGAAACCATGTTTGTATGGTTATTTTTATATATTTTAAGCCCTTATAAACTCTCCCACACTGTTTATAAATATTCCCCGCAGAGTTATACAGCATAATCCCTTTGTATTCTCTTAGATATTAGGTAAGATTCATTGAAATTATGTATATAAACACACTGTTTGTATACAGTAAAAGCTAAATATTATTTTAAACATATTGAGTGTCTCCGATATCACATATGTTACAGCCATTACGATAGACAGGCCACCAGCAATAAATACGTACAATGCAAGAATAATAGTATACAGTAAATGTGTGTACAGTGACACTAAACGTACGTACATGTACTAAGCACTGTAAGAAGAAAATTAATTATGGTTACTCACCAACAATGACACGATGACTTGTCCGATAACAATGAGTTTAATTTTACTGCACAACAAAGGAGAGCGTTACAGCCCTTGTAAAGGAGCCACTTCAGGCGATTGTGTAGCACTGCCGTTGTTGTTCTTCTGGCAGTCTTCAATCCAAATCCCTAAAGCAGATTCCATCCAGACTACTGCCTTATTACATCCACTTACAACTCGTTTTGCACCCTGGTTAAAAGGACACTGCGGCCGTAGATCTTATATTCCTTTCCTACTTTTTAAATAAAAAGAATCGTAGCCTTCAGCAAATCCAAAATGTTTACCTTTTCGGCAATCGTTAACATCTTCTTCTTGCGCTTGGGCACGGCCCCTGAAGCAGTAGCAGATTGTTTTGGAGCCATAATGAAGGGCTTGACTATGCACAAAGATAAACACAAAAGAGCACAACTCTTTACACAGCGAAACACGTTGATGCTGAATGAGCGAGACGAGACTTCCTGGTTAACACTGCATTCAGCACGCAGGAACTCAACTGCGTGCTCTGATTGGTTAGCTTCTCAGTCAGGAGAACTTAACTGCGTGCTCTGATTGGTTAGCTTCTCAGCCATCCGCCAATAGCGTCCCTTGTATGAAATCAACTGGGCAAACCAACTGAGGAAGCATGTACAGGAAGTAAAAAGACACATTGTCCGCAGAACCCGCGAAGCAGCGAAAAATCCGCGTTATATATTTAGTTATGCTTTCATATAAAATCCACAAAAGTCGAAGCGCGATATAGCGAGGGATTACTGTAACTCAGTTTCTCTTTGTTTTTATGTGGGGTTTCCTTCCATATCCTGAATGATGTGTACATTAGGTTGACTGGTAATTGTAAATTTGACCCAATTTGATTGGATGTTCATATGATTGGGCTCTCTGATACACTGATGGTCCTGCCAGGATGGGTTCACCATTACTTGGATTAAGCCATGCTGAGAATGAGTATGGCTATGGCTATTAAAATAGCCTTAAAGAGTGTCACAGATGTGTGACGGGAGTAGTGGGTGGGTGGGGTCATCGTCCTGGTTTGACTGACATAAGCGATACCACTCTAGGACAAAAGGGGGCACTGTTGCTAACAGTATCTTCCGTTTCACCCACAGCCTTGAGAAGATGCCAGTGAGGTCAACCAAGCCCGGCCGTGACACCCAGAGTAGGCCCAGCCAGGGCGGCACAAAACCAGGCAGCCCAGAAAGGTGGCGTCTTGTTCACTCTTGGCTCTTGCATGTTCCCGTGCGAGATCTAAGAAAGAGATAACTTTGATGGGCTAATTTTCTGTTGTGCCACAGTATAGTCTTTTTTCCTCCTTTTCAGTTTGCTTATTAAACATGGCTCCTGGGTTGGTATCCAACCGATTTGTGCTGCCTTGGTATGGTCTGTCTGCCGGTCGCAAGGGTTAATTGAATTAGTGATGGGAACTCCGGCTCTTTTCAAAGCTTCGGCTCTTTTGGATCGGCTCCCTCTAAAGAGCCGGCTCTTACGGCTCCCGAATGGCTCTTCGTTTAGTATCACTTGGATGCTTATATTTTAGCCTAATTAAGCAATTATGAATGGTTTGTGTATAAGCAATTTCTTATTCATTGTTTTCAGACATTACGTATTTTTATGAATTTTTTCATTACAAAAATACAGTTACTATTGTTTAACATTTTAATAAAAGCTTTAAATGAACAACTTAACACAAAACCACAGCAAACAAATTAAATAAAGGCCAAACTCAACAACAACACAACACTATGACTCTTTGAATAAAAGTTTTTAGGCCAGGAACATATATGGGGTTTAAGGCCTGTACAAAAGTTGTAAATCCTCTGTCCTCCACAATGGAAAATGGTTGAAAGTCGCTAGCTATCATTTTAGCCAGCACCTCATCGACACTTATTTGTTTGTCTGGCGTCATTTATTTTGGAATAAATGTGCTTATTTTGGTTTGAACTGAAGATCGTGTTATACCTGCAGTTTTAGGTAAGACAGTGGATGCTGCAGCAGAAGTACTTGGCTTTTTTCCAGGGTCAATGGATGGCAGGAGAGAGGGCACGCTCTCCTCCAGTTACACGGATGGGTGGGTGTTTCTTATATGTCTGTGCAGGTTTGTTGTTGACCCTGCTGTAACGGATATTTTCATATTACAAATTCTGCACTTAGCTTTGCAGTCTCCAATATCACTGAAATGCAGCCAGATGCTGCTTCTTTTTCAGCCTTCACTCATTTCTTCACTCTTCTTTTTTTCTTCACAATGCGCTTGCATTTAAATCTGGCTCCTCGTCTGTCGCAGCGACAGTATCACTCTGTGTACCTGGCCTGTACCAACACTTGCTGTCTTCGGAGCATCTGCCCCCCTTCCTTCTTTCACATAATGGTACGATCCTAGCCTGATGTGTCGTTCGTGAACGAGCCGGCATTATGAGCCAATGTTCTGTGTGCCCATATAAATAAAGTCCTGCCCCTGCCGAATGGATTTTCAGTAGAGCTGAGCAGGAACGGCTGAAGCTTCGGATCTGCTCGACGGGCATCAGCTCCTCTCGTTCGTTTCAAAGCATCGGCTCTTAGAGCTGGCTCGTTCACGAACGACACATCACTAAATTGAATGCAATATTCTTTTGGAGAAGCTTTTTGCTTTTACTAATAATCAAGGCTATTTCACTTATTTCACTTGCACTGCATTAATTCAGTATAGCATAAGACCTTATCCTTCCAATTCACACTGACGCTGGTCCATATGTCAGTTCTGCAGGAAAGAATGAAAAGCTCCAGCTTTTGTCATTTTAAACTATTTTCAGCAGATTCTCAGTGTTCCTATATCAGTGCTTGCTGGTGATTTTATTTTCGTTTTGAGTCTGTATTGTATGTTTAGTAAGAGAATTCAGCTTCATTTCACGACAGTTGTGGATATTATATGTATACATTGTGGCCAGTAGGGGGTGCTCCAGCTCCCCAAGCACAACACAGATAGGCTCAGACATCGGTATGAAAGCACCAAAAAGTTTTTATTTGTGGGAAACGCTTCCTCTGTAAGTGTTTCCCACCAGTGTAGCACAAGCACGATACAGCCAGCGCAGAGCAACTCTTTGTCTCTTCCCCGCTCTGTTTTTCTTGTCTCTGCGTCCTCCACTCCTCCCAGCAAGCATTGTCCTCCACCTCCCAACTCTCGCTCCCTAAATGAAGGCAACGGGCTTTTTTCACCCGGGAGTACTTCCGGTGGTTTGTTAGCATGGTTAAGAAGCACTTCCAGGTGAGGCAGAAGCCAAACAAAATAGGGCTCTTCAGTACCCACAGCAACCCCTGGCAGCACCCACAGAACCTAACAGGGCCAAGACTGCAAACTCCAACTCTCAGTGTGCCCTGTGGGAATCTGAGGCACCGTTGCAACCCAGGGGGTTTGCCATCTAGTGATCAGGGGGAGATAATCACCTGTGCATACTCTCTACCCTGGTCCTTCCATTACAAAGGTGTCCCGGCTAGGGCCCCTGCCCAGCCATCCGCCACATTATGTTTACATGTATAGCATGTTTACTTTGCATTAGGAGTTATAAGTACTGGACTGTGGTGACTGACCCAACTCAGCCCACCTTAAAGACTATTTTATCTGAAAGAATTTGGCTGTGGGTGAGATCTGTTTAATGACCCCTGCTGTAATTGGTGCCTCATCGAGTCTACTGTCAGTGTCAGTGTGGAAATGGATTAATGCATTACTTTATGTTAGTTGTATTTATTATTACTTAATATCTGGCTGATGCCTTTATCTTAGTCAACTTACAACATTTGAGATATGCAAAGGTGTTTTAATTTAATATTTAACAACATCATTTAATAACATATACAATATGACAATAGTATATGATATTACTGTTCAATAAATATTGTACAAATTATACATTACAATAAAAATAATATAATTTAGTATAACTAAGTTTTTAATTTAATGTCAGCTAAAATTATTTGTGAAATAGGAGATGTAACCAGAAATGTAGTATATACTGTACATCAATAAAAGCCTAAAATCTTCACTGTTAAAGTTTCTGGATTTTTCACTGAGTGCTGTGAAATGGAGTTCTGTTGTCTGAGTGAGGATGCTAATTAGTTCTGAGTAATAAAAATCCTTTATTAGCATTGACAAAAGCTTTTCAAGAGTGGGTGCTAAATGCCTGATACAGTCTTTACTTCGACTGGCCATAATTACTGGACTTGAGCAATCCAGGGCCCAGGTGCTAGAAGGGAAGGTGGACAAAACTAATGCTCTGAACTAATGTTTTGATAAATCTTCCCTCCCACGTCCACCTTCTTCCAGTGACCTGTCTCCCCCCTCACCATCTCTGCTACATTAACAACTACTTCCACTTCAGCAGGAATGTTCAGGGCTGAGTCCATCTCGGACCATCAGTATGGGCTGTCCATAGTCATGTGACAAGTGAGAAGACAAATGTGAAAGCTAAACACAGGGAAAACTGCTGGCCCAGATGGAGTCAGTCTTTGAGTTCTGTGCAGATCTGCTTTGTGATATAATCTGTCAACTGTTCAGTCTGTCATTAAGGCTGTAAAAAGTGTCGCTGCTGTGGAAAACATCCTTCATTTTTGAAAGAAGGTTGACACTTCCTTCACCAAATGACTACAGACCAGTGGCACGCACGTCTCACATCATGAAGACCTTTGAGAGTTCCTGGACTTTATGAGTCCTCTTGTGGTAGACCAGCTGGACTCACTGCAGTTTGCCTATCAAACAAAGATTGGAGTGAAGGATGCAATCATCATTCTTCTCTACAAAGATTATTTTAACCTGGACAAAGCTGGTAGCACTGGGAGGATTATGTTTTTTTAATTTATCCAGTGCCTTCAATACCATCAAGCAAACCTTGTTAAGGGGTAAACTTGGAGGTATGCAGGCAGATGAGCTTATGGTGTCCTGGATAATGGACTGTCTGTCAGGCAGACCACGGTTTGTGAGGCTCAAAGACTGTGTTTCTGATATAGACGAGGGCAATACTGGAGCCCCATAAGGAACAATCTTTTCTGTTCACTCTGCACACCTTTGACTATAAATATAACGCCAGGTCACGTCACTTACAGAAATTCTGAGATCATTCTGCACTTATGAGGTATATTGATAAGTAGGATGAGACCAAGCATAGGAGTCAGGTGGAGAATGTTGTTTCTTGGTGCAAATAGAATGGTATGCACCTTAACATACAGCAAAACCAAGGAACTGGTTATTGGCTTTCACCACACCTAAGATCTTCTACACCCAGTCATTATTCAGGGAGTACATGTAGAGGTGGTGCACTCCTACAAATACTTGGGGGTCCACATAAATGACAGGTTGGGCTGGTCTAATTACACAAAGGAACAATAAAAGGAGATAGCAGGCTTTGTTTTCTTAGGAGACTGAATTCCTTTAATGTGTGTAGTTACATTCTTCACATCTGTAACTCTGTGGTGACCAGTGAGATTTTATAAACTGTGGTGTGCTGAGCTGGTAATATCACTTCAGCAGGGGCCCAACAGTTCATGTAAACTAATTAAAAAGACGTGCTAAGTTATGGGATGTACTCTTGGCCCACTGGAGGTAGTACCATGGAGGAGAGAATTAAAACAAAATAGAATGCCATTATGAACAATGCTGCACATCCTCTCTCTGACACACAAACACTGAGTACCTTAAGCCAACAAATTATTCATCAGAAATGTTTCAAGAAATACTGGGACTGCTTTATACCAACAGCAATATGTTGGCATAATACCTCTCTGTGACTATAACTGTCAAGTCAGAGGTTTCTGTCTTTTCAGTCATTCTGATGTGTTTATTTTTTTATTTAATGAACTTCTGTAAAAAGTAAGATTTTCCTTGGGGACATGTAACATCATATCCTCATACTGCTTGATCCAAATCAGAGTCTAGTTTAGTTGCAGTGCTATACATTGCACCATCATTCTATCCTTTTTTGTAAATGTAGTTTTAAAATTTGCTTTCAGATATGATTTTTATGTATATTTATGAATTTATCAAGTCAGGTCAGGTTGGGGAGCATGCACTGATACAGTGTGTTGCCGCACCCATCGCAAGACAGAAAAGCTCGGGATCCTGGTTTGCAACCCCCCAGGCAGACACGCGGTCCAGTCCCACCCTCCAGAAATGACCCTCTGTCTGCCATAGCCAGATGTTACGTGGGCATCCCCTTGGCCTGGTCCAGCCACTCGGTTTCTCAACAGTGAGGATCCTGCAAGCCGGACCACCCTCTGGGAATCGTGCCACATAGCCTTAGTGTCGTAACTGACGCGCCCTCACAATGCAGGTAATGTGCCTCATTCGGGACTTCATGAGTCAAACCAACACTACACAAGGATTCTCTGGAGAGACACAGTACTGAAGGAGTCCAGCCTTCAGCTCAGGTCACTAGATAGCGTCCATGACTCGCAACCATATAGCAAGACAGGAAGCACCAGGACTTTAAAGACTTGGACCTTCGTCCTTTTGCATAGATATTGGGAGCGCCACATACCCCTTTCCAGTGACCTCATGACCCCCCATGCTATCCAAATCCGTCTACTGACTTCATAGAAAGGCTCACCAGAGACATGACGAGGTAAGTAAACCTCTTGTCATGTTTGACATAAATTTATGAATTTATAGTATACTAGCAAAATACCCGCGCTTCACAGCGGCGAAGTACTGCCTTAAAACTTTTATTAAGAAGACAATTAAACCTAAAACTGAGGGAAAATATACCAATAATTATTTGTTAAGGATCTCTTTGTATGCCACGTTGTCAGTTCGGCCCTCCAGTTGTAATATGACCAAGCTGTAGCTGTGCGCTGAGCTTACTCTTGAGCATGCAACGTACAGTTGGCCATGTGAACAGTAATCTTGTTTCAAATCTCACAGCTTGGATTGCTGCTGTCATAATCGGTTTGAGTTTCATGGTTTGTTTCAATTATGACAGTATTTGTAGGACTTGTGTTGAAGAGACATTCGGCATCTGTCAAGCGTTGTAAGTATACAACCAGTTTCATTGATAACTTCACATCCAGCTTTTGAGAGTTTAAACATTTCTAAACATCAAAGTGTCCACTACTGAAATCGTCACCTGTGAATCTAAGATGTTTAAGAGGCATTGGCGGTTGTCCAAAGGTGTAAAATATTTGGCCATTTCGGTACACTTAAGCATTTCACTCTTCTAGTGCTCCCGTGTAGTATAATTATCTCCTGTACCGTCATCAGTCCACACCTTGAACCTGTCCCAGTCATTTAATACATAAGACACAATGTTCCTCCGGATATCAAGAGTGAGCCTGATATGGCCGTGCAATATGTAACAAAGAGAATGGAAAAGGCAGGTGCCATCTCCGGGCATGGAAACCACTTGGTAAGTGACAGTTCTTTGATCGATGGTGATCACCTCGATAGACATGTTAATGGGAGTACGGTTGGAATGATAAAGGAAATGGGTACCTGAACAATGTAAAGTAAGTCTAAAATACCTACACAATAACTATAATCGTAATAAATGAACAATAAAACAGCGGAGAAGCCGTGGATTAAATAAAAAGGCTGTAGTTATCAGCAGGGAGACGTGAATACCGTGGCGAAGCAAGGAAGGGAATGTAGAGACTGGAGCGACAGACGGCCTTATATAGGCAGGCAGCCAACAACGTGGGAGGCGTTGGGATGGGGGAACCAACGCCGCCTCACACGGTGACCGAGCTGCAGGCTATGGACGTATATATGTACGTAAGTAGGATTCAGTTAGCGTTGGGAACCCGCGTACCAAATTTCTTGAAGATGGGCCCATAAGTAACAAAGACTGTTGAAAAGTTCAATATGACGGCCGACAGTGGCATCATATCACCGAAATAAGTACCAAATTTCAGCCTTCTACCTACACGGGAAGTTGGAGAATTAGTGACGTTGGAAAGTTCAATATGGCAGCTGACAGTGGCGTCACACCACCGAAATAAGTACGTACATTGGTTTCGGTTAGCGCAGGGAAGCCGCCTACCAAATTTCATGAAGATGGGGCCATGAATAAGAAAGTTCAACATGGCGGACGCTGTTGACCGTTATGACCGTTACGCGTAGAATTTCGAAATGAAACCTGCTTAACTTTTGTAAGTAAGCTGTAAGGAATGAGCCTGTCAAATTTCAGCCTTCTACCTATACGGGAAGTTGGAGAATTAGGGCCGTTGGAAAGTTCAATATGGCAGCTGACAGTGGCGTAATACCACCAAAATAAGTATGTACATTGGTTTCGGTTAGCGCAGGGGAGCCGCCTACCATATTTCGTGAAGATGGGGCCATGAATAAGAAAGTTCAACATGGCGGACATTGTGAAAATTAGTGATGTTGGAAAGTTCAATATGGCGGCCGACAGTGGCGTCATACTATCGAAATAAGTACATACGTCGGTTTCGGTTAGCGCAGGGAATCCGCCTACCAAATTTCGTGAAGATGGGGCCATAAATAAGAAAGTTCAACATGGCGGACGTTGTCGACCGTTATGACCGTTACGTGTAGAATTTCGAAATGAAACCTGCTTAACTTCTGTAAGTAAGCTGTAAGGAATGAGCCTGCCAAATTTCAGCCTTCTACCTACACGGGAAGTTGGAGAATTAGTGACATTGGAAAGTTCAATATGGCGGCTGACAGTGGCGTCATACCACCGAAATAAGTATGTACATTGGTTTCAGTTAGCGCAGGGAAGCCACCTACCAAATTTCGTGAAAATGGGGCCATGAATAAGAAAGTTCAACATGGCGGACATTGTTGACTGTTACGCGTAGAATTTCGAAATGAAATCTGCTTAACTTTTGTAAGTAATCTGTAAGGAATGACGCTGCCAAATTTCAGCCTTCTACCTACACGGGAAGTTGGAGAATTAGTGATGTTTGGAAAATTCAATATGGCGGCCGACAGTGGCGTCATACCACCAAAATAAGTACGTACATCGGTTTTGGTTAGCGCAGGGAAGCCACCTACCAAATTTCGTGAAGATGGGGTCAGCCTTCCACCTACACGGGAAGTTGGAAAATTAGTGACGTTGGAAAGTTCAATATGGCGGCCGACAGTGGCGTCATACCATCGAAATAAGTACATACATCAGTTTCGGTTAGCGCAGGGAAGCCGCCTACCAAATTTCGTGAAGATGGTGCCATAAATAAGAAAGTTCAACATGGCGGACGTTGTCGACCGTTATCGACCGTTATGACCGTTACGTGTAGAATTTCGAAATAAAACCTGCTTAACTTTTGTAAGTGAGCTGTAAGGAATAAGCCTGCCAAATTTCAGCATTCTACCTACACGGGAAGTTGGAGAATTAGTGATGAGTGAGTGAGTGAGTCAGTGAGTGAGTCAGTCAGTCAGTCAGTGAGGGCTTTGCCTTTTATTAGTATAGATAAATATTTAATATGCTCTTCAGGTTTGCAGACTTCTATTTATTTGATATTAACCACATAGAACTCTGTTAATCCATGTACAGGATTGCAATAGGGGTTCCCGGCAGCATGGAGTGCAAAGCAGCAGTCAATGTTGGGTGATGTAAATGAGCCTAGTCCACATATCTTTGGCATTTGCTCATAAAGAACAGTCAGTACATGGAGAAAAACTCAAGTGGACATATTGTAGAAAGAATGCATAAACTGCTCAGAAAAAGGTAAGGCTGAGATTGATCCCAAGACTCTGGACCAGTGAAGTGGCAGCACAAATGATTACTATAACACGCTTTAAAAATATCTCTCTATATATAAAAAAAAATCCTGGAATGGAAAAGCAAGGCGACGATACGTGATTTTCTCAGAAGTTCTCGGAAGACATATTAAAGACCCACAAGACAAAAAAGACTGGCCATGGGGCATCTCGTGGGGACCATAAACATGACACTTGGTGCCAAGAGATTGTCCCAGGGCAGTCTCGTGGGGACATGGAACATAAGATTTTTGCAAGACACGCCCTTCTTATTAAATAAGAGCTCGGACAGCCAGCAAAACATTCAGTCATGTAAAGTCACGTGGCACACACAGATCCTGTGCTCTCAGCAAAGAAGAAAGAGCAGCATGGAGAAAACAGACCCAAGGCACGATACATATGCATAGAACGGTACAGAATATGAAAGCAGTAACAGTTAAAAGTATTGTAGTGTCCCAGCCAAGCTGAAGCCTTTTTTGTTTTAAGTGACTGTTAGGTCCGATCGAGGGAGGGCAGAATACGGCACGGAAGACTGATAGCTGATTGATGCGATAAGGGGGAGGCGAGACCCGTAGGAGGAGGGGTTGGAGAGGGTGCTAGAAAGTTGTGTTTGGGGTTACGCAGTCGGCAATTGTTAAAGTAGAACGTTTGTGACACTTTATTACGTCAGTCGCTACAGTATCAAACAAACGGAAATTAGTTTAAGTCAGAGAATTTCAAAAACGGGGTTTAACTCACATGCATTTATTGGTTACTTTGCAAAAAAAATTATTAACTGCTGATGCTGTGGATTGTTTCGTATGTGCTGAAATTCCAAACAGAGAAACCTTATCCTAAATTATGGTACAAAGTCATTAAAAACAAGTCTCACAGACCTCATTTAAAAGATTCAGCATATTGGGACATGAAAAATTCCAAATATTGTTTTTACAGAAGTTCTGAAATAAAAGTGAAACTAATGAAATAGCAACAATTCAAAGAAAAAAAAATCTTACAATTGTGTATCCGGAAAACCAAACACGGGTTGGCGAGCAAAGCGAGCAGGGGGCGAAGCCCTCTAGTTTAATTGAAAAATCAATCAAAAGCATATATGTAATGAGGTACTAATAAAGACAACTCACCATTCAAAACACTAGAGCCCACCTTATCAACTTTGTGAAAGTGAAAGTGACAGTTTTATTTCAACCTCTATTTCATAATGCATTTGTTGGAATTTGGCAGACAAAATTAAATAAATAAGCAACAAAAACATATTTTGTGATGCATTTATGCTCACATTTCTTCACACATTTATTTATTTATGCATACATTTCATGACTGATTCTTCTTTCCTGTTATGGGTCACCACAGCGGACCATCTTTTTCCATGTCTTCCTGTTCTCTACATCTTGCTCCATTACACCCATCACCTATACTGTATGTCCTCTCTCACCATATTCATAAACCTTCTTTTAGGACTTCCTCTTTTCCTCTTGCAATGCAGTTCCATCCTTAACACCCCCCTCTCAATATACTCAGCATCTCTCCTCTGCACATATCGAAACCAACACAATCTCGCCTCTCTGACTTTGTCTCCCAACTGTCCAACTTGAGCAGACCCTCTAATGTACTCATTTCTAATCCTATCCATCCTTGTCACACCCAATGCAAATCTTAGCATCTTTAACTTTGCCACCTCCAGCTCTGTCTCCTGTTTTTTGGTTACTGCCACCATCTCCAACCTGTATAACATAGCTGGGCTCACTACCATCCTGTAGACCTTTTCCCTTTCACTTGCTGATAACCATCTGTCACAAGTCACTTCTGACACTCTTCTCCACCCATTCCATCCTGCCTGCACTCTCTTTTTCACCTCTCTTCCACAGTCCCCGTTACTCTATACTTTTCATCCAAAGTATTTAAACTCATCCACCTTCGCCAACTCAACTCCTTGCATGCTCACCATTCCACTGACCTCCCTCTCATTTACACACATGCATTCTGTCTTGTTCCTACTGACCTTCATTCCTCTCCTCTCTAGAGCATATCTTCCTCCAATCTTATACGTCACCCTATGTTCCTCCCTCTTCTTAAAATATGTATTCACCACAGCCATGTCCATCCTTTTCGCAAAATCCACTATCATCTGACCATCTTCATTCCACTCCTTGACACCATACATACCCATCACCTCCTCATCTCCTCTGTTCCCTTCACCAACATGTCCATTGAAATCCACTCCAATCGTCACTCTCTGTGACTTGGGTACACTGTCCATTACTTCATCCAACTCACTTCTGAAATCTTCCTCATTCATCACACACCCAATTTGCGGGACATATGCACTAAAAACATTCATCATCACATCTTCTGTCTGACACTCTTTTAACCTCTAAATCACTCTTGGCATAGTGTTCATTCAGAATAACCCCTACCCCATTTCTTCTCCAATCCACTCCATGATAGCACAATTTGAATCTAACCTCAAATCCACCTGGCCTTAATGCCCTTCCATTTAGTCTCTTGTACACACAATATATCAACCCTCCATTTTTCCATCACATCAGCTAAGTCTGTCCCCTTACCAGTCATACTGCCAACATTCAAAGTTCTTACCCATAGTTCCACTCTCTTTACCTTCCTCCTCTCCTCCTGCCCCCAGACACGTCTTCCACACAAACAATAGCCCAATTTCCACCAGCACCCTGATGGCTAATAGTACTGGTGACAGCCATTGTTAATGCGGGCCTTGACGGATCCGGTAAGGAAATCTGTTGTCCGCAAAATTTTATACCGGATGCCCTCCCTGATGTAACGCTCCCAATTTATCTGGGCTTGGGACTGGCTCTCAGGAGTAGGGAGCCGGGCGGGGCCATCCTCACTCACACGCCAGCCTCTGTTCAAATCATTCTACCTCTCACCACGTGTTGGAGCGTACCTTAACTCCGCTTAGCTAGCAATACCTGCTTGCTTAGCAGACATTATCATCTAGAGACTGTTAAAGAGTAACATTTGACGTTTTTGAAAGAGAGATCACAGCTACGTGTCTTTTAGACAGTGCCTGCTCATTGGCAGAGATATCGCGGCCACATGCTCTTGTCCCCATGCGGGGGATGCTCTCCCATCAGAGCTGAACATGATCAGATACAATGGCAACGTCTGACGTTGGAGCATACCTACATTTCACTTGGCCAGAGATATTTTACCAACTTTTTACATTTTTGGCAAAGAAATCACAGCTACCTTCTCGCCCCGATAGCAAAACCAAAAATATTGTACATCAAGAGACTCTCGAATACAAAAGCTATCAATATAAATTGTTGTCAATACAAATTATTACTTTTTTTTATTTTTTTGATTTTTAAAGTTTGTCCTGTTTCACTACTACGTGGGAGGAGCCATGGGGTTAGCTATTATTTAATATGTTCAGCAAAAATGATGCTGTTCCACCAATTTTTAAAATCGAAATATTTTTTAAAATAATTATTTACACATTTTTCAATAACGCAAAGTGATAAACATACAAAAAAATTAAAAACACCTGGACACCCCAAGACACACAATAATACCTAATGTATAATAATTGTCATACATAAAAACAATGGGAGTGCAACATGATGGCATAAATTTTTGTTAAAACCTCCCCTTCCTGGGTTCAAATCCTGTGCATATTCATTGTCTTTATGAACTCTGCATATTCCCCCTGTGTCTGTGTGCTTCAGTTTTCCTTCCACACTCCTGGCAGACAAATACCAAAGACATGCAAAGCAAGTCAACATATGATCAGTTAACTCTGGGGTCTCAAACAGTCCTTGAGGACTACAATATTCACTCCAGAAAATCTGCTACAGCCAAAATCAGATCCTGATGTGCCATAGCAGCTGCATATTTTTTTGCTGCCACTTTCTGAGTTAGTACCCCAGTAATGCTGCTAATAGAACCAACAGCTTTTCTGTTCAATTTAAGTGACTCTCTTTAAAGATTCAGAAACATGAATTATCCCGCATACAAAAAAAAAATGAAACATAAAGACTGTTATTAAATGACCAGCTAACTTGAACCCATTTGCAATTCTGTGTCCAACGCACAACACCTCCACTCTGCCAGTTGCACCAATGAACCCAATCCCAATAAACATTTTGTAAATACAAATGGGTGCATTAAAATCTGAAAACAATTCATTTTTCTGTAAAATGGTGTTTTGCAACTACTGTCAACAAAAGCCAAGGTTGGTCACTAAGAAAAGCAAGGAATGTTTCACTCATGGGCAATTGCATGCAGCATTTTCAAGAGTAAGTAGGTCCACTGACCTAATAATATTAGCCCTTGGTTAAAAAAAAAAAAAAACTACAGATAAAAGTACTTACTTAGATACATAGTACTTCTGATACATCGGATTAACCAATGGCACAATAATAGAAGCCCGTTGTCTTAAGAATGGCATGCATCCATCCATCCATCCATTATCCAACCCGCGATATCCTAACTACAGGGTCACGGGGGTCTGCTGGAGCCAATCCCAGCCAAAACTGGGCGCAAGGCAGGAAACAAACCCCGGCCAGGGCGCACACATACACACACACACACACATACACACACACCGAGCACACACTGGGGACAATTTAGAGTTGCCAATGCACCTAACCTGCATGTCTTTGGACTGTTGGAGGAAACCTGAGCACAGAATTGTATGCAGGTAGTACTAAATATAGAAAGGCCCCTTCACCACACTATTGAGGAAACACTTACTGATTACTTCCATAAACTCCTTTTCTTGCGCTACACTCCTTATGAAGCTAGCCCAACCACCTGAATTGGGGAATCTATAACACAATTGCAAATAAGGCTTCTATGCCTAATGCTTTCTAGTTGACTCAGAACATTCTCATTAAGACATGGCTCATTATCTAAATGAAGAAGACTTGCATTCAGGTTTTGCTTTAGATAAATGGCAACTGCAGAAGAAAAATTGGACTTAGGGGTCAAATAGTGATTTAGGGGTCTTATATACTTACTGCTCATAAAGTGTTCTGTTATGCTTTCCATATCAAAATATAGCATTTATCTTAGAAGTATAAAGGGTTAATGAATGTCAAGAACCCATTCAAGGATATCAGAAAACCAGATAAAGGTAAAGTGAACAACAAAGGACAAGGATATTCCAGAAGTAGGTTGCTGTAATACCCAACATGTACTAGGAGATACAGTAACTAAGAAATCACTAGATGCCCTGTAAATAACAAGACTGGACAGTTGTCACATACATGGTAATTTCAAGGATACTATCTAACCCTAAAAGATATAAGAAGAATAAAAGTATGATAAATAGACTTTTATTTCAATAAGGCATTTGGGTGTAAAACAACAAACCAATCAGAGTAAATGTATGCACTGATTGACACAGTTATGTAGATTCAATTGTTTTTAAAATAGACCTTTGCCCTTTGTCCTGTCCTTTACATAGACTACGTGTTTTGACAGGCAGATAAACACCTTTCCTTACCCAAAACTCTACAGACATTATTTCTTTACCCATAGGTTTATTGGAATTAAAAAGGGTGAAAGGACGATGCTATCACAAGCATTGAAGATAAGCACAGATGACAGAGGATTGTGACTAGTGCGTTTCTGTGCACATGACAGCAGCCTTCTTGATTCTTAAATTAATTTCTTGATTACTGTACCTCACGTGACAGAAAGCAAGGGAGAGGAGGAAAAATACTATCTGTACCCACTAGATGGAGCTAAACTGCAACTCTTAATACATAAACAGTTTTAAAAGGTTGTAACAGAACACTCCCCATCTGGCATGATTAAACGCCACTACCGAACAGTCAATAATAATAACATATTTATAATGGTCTTTCAGAAGGAGCAAGGAAGAGGATAGTCTCAGTGACAGGCCGAATAAAAAACTTTGTCCCCTCTTTCTTAAAGACTTTAATCTCCACTTTACGGACTTTACCATCTTCACTGGGAAAAACCTGTGTGACCATTCCCAGGGACCATTAATTTCTTCTGAGATGATCATCTTTAAGTAGCACGACACTTCCAGGCTGAATGTCTGGTTGGGGGGACTACCATTTCTCACATGGTTGGAGTAAACAGAGGTATTGTTTTTTCCATCTGTCCCAAAAAGTCAGAGCCAGGTGCTGTACTTGGCACCAAAGATGTCTGTGCAGGTCTTTGAACCCAAAATCGCCAGCAGGGACAGAAAGAGGATTTACTTTCTGGGTGAGAAGAGTTGCTGGTGTAAGAATCATAGGGTCATTTGGATCAGTAGATACTGGAACAAGAGGTCTAGAGTTGATAATAGCGGCTACTTCTGACAGTAAGGTGGTAAGTACTTCATGAGTTAACTTCGAAGGACCAAGTTGGTGGAACATAGAATTTAAGATCTTTTTTGCTATCCCAATCATCCTTCCCCAAGAGCCTCCCATGTGAGAAGCATGGGGAGGATTAAATTTCCAAACACAACCCTCATCCTGAAAGAATTTATCAATAGTGTGATTGTCAGTGTTACTGGAAATCTTCAACTCTTTACAAGCACTGATGAAATTAGTTCCGCAATCAGAACGGATAAGTTTCACTGGAACTCTGATGGCAAGAAAACATCTGAGACCATTGATAAAACTTGAAGTGTCAAGAGTTTCAATAACCTCAATATGTACAGCTCTCATACTTAATCAGGTAAATATTATAGCCCATCATTTACTTTGAGCAAGTCCACCTCTTGTGCAGCGCGAAGTCAAACTCAATGGACCAAAAACATCCAGGCCAACATTTGTAAATGGAGGTTCTATGGAAAGACGATCTGCTGGAAGGTTGGACATCTTTTGTATCTGAGGTGACCCACGAAGCTTGCGGGACGTAGCACATCCATGAATGAAGCTGCTCACGCACCTCTTACTACCAACTATCCAGAGTCCAGCAGTACGTATGGCACCTTCTGTAATTAGCCAACCTTGATGCTGAATTTTTTCACGATAATGCCTGACCAAAAGGTTTGCTACATGGTGCTTCCCTGGAATAATTAGGGGTATTTTTTCATCATATGGAAGCTCTGCTGCAATGAGTCAGCCTCCTACTCTAATGGGACCGTGTGCATCAATGACAGGGTCTAAAGTTTTAAGAGGACTGCCCCTGGGAAGCTTCTCCTTCCTTTGTAAACTGGTATACTCTTGAACATACACTTTCTCTTTAACTGAACATATTATGACCCTCTTAGATTGTGAGAGATCTTCAACTGAGCATACTGCATCACAGTAGTGCCAGCCTCTGCAGCTGCTGGGTATGGTTTCAGGATTCTTATGAAAGAGCCGAGCAATATGGATAAGTCGAGCAATTGCACGAGTTAGTGATCTCCAACTAGAGAATTTGGAAAAACACTGGGACCCAAGTTGTTCACTCATCACAGTCGTATCCAGAGTAAGAACCTGAGGGCGGATTTCTGTATCCAATGAAGGATTTACAAGTTGAAAGATCTTCAATTTGAAAGATCCTTGAGAAGGGTGCTTTGGCCCAGGTAGCCAGACTGTGTCTAGAATGTGGACTGGAGTGACAAACCTCGTAGCAATATCTGCCAGGTTTTGATCCGTAGGTACGTATTGCTATTGTCCTGGACGAGAGTATCTTCATATTCGCAGGACTCGATTACTAACATAGACATAAAAGTGCCTAGTTTTTATAAATATATCCCAGTACTACTTTGCTGTCCGTGTAGAAAGTAGTAGTGTCTAGGTGGATGTCAATCTCTGAGGAGATGAGCTCAGCTAGTTCCACTGCTAGAACTGCAGCACATAACTCTAGCCTGGGCACTGTATGTTCAACATGTGGGGTGAGCTTTGCTTTTCCCATGATTAAGCCAACATGGCTGGTTCCATCCGTGTCAGTCAGTTTGAGGTAAGCAACTGCAGCAATTGCTTTAATCGATGCATCAGAGAAAACACACAACTTACGTTGAGTTGCATCCAAAGGGGAAATTTTCGTGTAAGGCCTTGAAATCCTAAAACTGCTCGGATCCTTTAGTGAGTGCTTCCATGTGCGCCACATCTCTTCTTTCTCTTCAGGGAGGGGGGAGTCCCAATCACTATTCTCCTGCATAAGCTCTCGAAGAATTGCTTTCCTTTGAATTGTGACTGGAGCGATGAAACCCAGTGGGTCATAGATGCTGTTCACAGTTGATAAGATACACCGACAAGTGAAGGGCTTTTCTTCGCTGGCCACCCCAAAGTTAAAGATATCAGACTTAAGGTCCCAGTTAAGACCTAAGGTGTGTTGTAAGGAGTGAAGGTCAGATTCAAAATCTAAATCTTTCAGATCAGCAGCATGGTCTTGTGATGGGAATACATCCATGACTTCTCTCTTATTTGAAGCAATTTTATGTAATCTCAGGTTAGACTCAGAGAGTGTGTCTTGTGTCTTTTTAAGAAGGTTGATTTCTGCTTCCACTCCAGGGAGAGATTTCAGACCATCATCTACATAGAAGTCACAGTTCACAAAATGCTTTACTTCAGGATCGCCCTCCTTTACAGACTACTTAAGACAGTAGATGGCAACTGCCGGAGAGGGGCTGTTCCCAAAGACGTGAACCCTCATACGGTACTCGATAATGTCTTTTGACAGGTCATTGTCCTGAAACCACAAGAACCTCAAGAAATCGCAATCTTCTTCTTTTACGTGGAAACAGTGAAACATTTGTTCAATATCTGCTGTTATGGCCATGGCTTCTTTCCGGAAACGGATGAGGACTCCAAGATGAGTATTGTTCAGATCAGGTCCTGTTAACAGAATATTTTTGAGCGACACTCCATTGAATTTGGCGCTGGAGTTGAACACTACATGGATGTTATCAGGCTTCTTTGGATGATAAACACCAAAGATAGGCAGAAACCATCGCTCTTTTTATTTTCTAAGTGAAGGTGCTACTTCAGCATGACCATTCTTAAACATTTTCTCCATGAACGTGAGGAAATGCTGTCTCATTTCTGACTTTCTGTCCAAGTTGCGTTTTAGCGACAAGAGATGGTTCATAGCCTGAACTTTGTTATCAGGCAAGCGCTGTCTAGTTGTCTTGAATGGTAATGGGGCTACCCAATTGTTGCTGTCGTCTCGTTTGAGACCTTGTTGCATTATTCGCAGAAATAAAATGACTTGGATGTAAGGGGCCACTTTGTTGTCGTCGCTTGTCTGTTGGAACATTGTGGAGCCCAACTGCTTGTTTTGTTGATTGCCATTAAGTTTACCTGTTGAGAGCACTGGGGGAATATTGTAAAACTGAGAGTGGCTATATTTCTCCTTTACATGGAAGACATGCGGGCACAGCTCAAAGATAGACGGACGTTCTTGCTTTGTTAAGCTAGTGTACAACACGTTCACACTCGTGGGCGCATGGACATTGCCCAAGCAGACTTTGCCAACTATAACCCATCCCAGGTCGAGCTTCTGGGCGTAAGACCATTCACTTGTTTCCGAACCTTGTGGACCCCAATGATATCCCATCCAAGTAGAAGCATGATAGAAGCCTTCGTTTCAGGTTCTGGGATAAGGTGAACCACTGACTTCAGGTGTGGTTGGAACAGAGCAACTTCAGGTGTTGGAATCTCTGACTGGTTGTTTGGGATGTCATTACACTCCAAAAGACTAGGAAGAGGAAGACTGACTTTCCCATCCAGTGATTCAATTTGGTAGCCAAAGGCTCTTCTCCCTGATACTTCTGAAACCCCAGAACAAGTCCTAAGAGAATATGCAGAGGTGGGACCATGGATGTTGAAGGCATCAAAGAACTCCGAATGGGCCAGCGATCTGTTGCTCTGCTCATCACGGATAGCATAGACTTTCAAGGCTCTGTCACGATGGTTGGTTGGATAGACTTTGACTAAGCAGATCTTAGAGCAGGATCTGTCACTGAGACCACCCCTACAGACTTGAGTGCAGCGAGAGGTGACTTCTGAAGGTTGTATGGTGTTTTCCTCCCCGCCATAGTCTGGCGAGAGGTCTAGTTTATGAGTCGAAGGCGCTGGTCCTGGGTGAAGTGCAGAAATGTGCTTGTCACTCACACACTCTGAATATGTGTTCGAGTACTTACAGTTTTTAGCTGTGTGTGTTGTTGACATGCAACATTTAAAGCAGATCCCTTTCTCCTTAAGGAAAGCTTTACATTCCTCTAATGGCTTCTCTCGAAAGGCACTACATTTCCTGAGTAAATGAGGCTTCTTATGGAGAGGACACTGTTTATTATAATCCTTGATTTTAATATCCTGTTCATTTGGGGTGAGGGCCAACGTGGGAGACACATCGGATTTATGAACTGAAATGTCTTTCTGCTTGTTTGACTTCCAAGAAGTATTGTCTGTTTTACAAACAGCATACGTTTGACCCAAGAGACTGAAGCTTGGATCATTCCTGATCCTAGCGTGTCGAGCAATGAAGTCCACAAAAACTCCAAAGGGAGGAAACAGAACATTACACTGCTGTTTGTAGTTAGATCCAAAGGACACTGTGGTTCTTGAGCTGTTACTGTTACTGGCAGTGTCACATGGGGGCAGCCATGTCTACGTTATGATGGAGGACTGGTAAAGAGTAAGAAAGCGTTGCCGCTGTGTAAGTCTGTCTGATTTTGTCCTGAGTGAGTAGACTTGCTTCAGGTGCTGACTGCACGTCATCAAATTTCTTGGACTGCTCAATCACATATTCTCGTGTTCGCTGTACTGGGTCAAGAGGGGGTGTGTCAATTTTAAGTTTATAGCTATGTCATTCACTACCATCAATAACAGCCTCCAAAGTGTCTGCTTTGGCGGCAGCAGCAGCAGCTTCTATTTCTAACACCAGCATGTCCATTTCAGCCTCTAATTGGGCTTTCTCTAATTTTATTTTTGCTTCCTTTTCTGCATAAGCCAAGCGTGCTTTGGCTGCTTCTGCTCGGGCTCTAGCTATAACAGCAGCTGCTTCAGTGGCACTGTTCGAGCATCTTGTGGAACCTGCAGCATAGGACCTGGTTTTTAGTGTATCTGACTTCTTTTCCTCCATCGTTTTGTTCAAATATACAGTACTAGCTTCTTGCTGTAAACCACGTCCTTTCACTGTCCTGTCCTCTACACAGACTATGTGTTTTGACAGGCAGATAAACACCTTTCCTTATCCAAAACTCTACAGACGTCGTTTCTTTATCCACAGGTTTATTGGAATTAAAAAGGGTGAAAGGACGATGCTATCACAAGCATTGAAGATAAGCACAAATGACAGAGGATTGTGATTAGTGCGTTTCCATGCACATGACAGCAGCCTTCCTGATTCTTAAATTAACTTCCTGATTACATCACATGACAGAAAGCGAGGGAGGGGAGGAAAAATACCAGCTGTACCCACTAGATGGAGCTAAACTGCAAATCTTAATACATAAACAGTTTTAAAAGGTTGTAACAGAACACCCTTACTTTTTTGGACATTCTGATCATTCTGTAACAGACGAATTTAACTTCCCATCAACATAATTTTTTCGCAATTTTCAATTCCACAACTCCCACCCATTTCTATTCCAGAGTCTTGAAGACTCTGACAGCATCACAATAATATATAAAAACATTTTAAACTCCCTTCTTTTCAAAGATCCCAGGGTACGATGGGGAAAGGATCTTTCTCTTAACATGTCGGAAAAGGAGTGGAGGGCAGCCATGCACAGAATGCACTCCAGCTTCAAATGCACAAAACACTCAATCATTCAAATTAAAATATTTTATTGAGAACATTTATCTTGTCCAAAATGTATCCAGGCCAAGATTCAGTTGATGAACATTGCAATCTAGCTCCAGCCTCACTGGGTCACATGTTTTGGGAGAGCACCAAATTCACATAATTTTGGACAGAAATCTTTGAATGCCTATCAGACAGCCTTGGTGTCACGATTGCTCCTAAGACATTAACAATGTTCATTGTTCTCCCAGATAGGTTTAGTGGAGAAGGACCAATTGATTGTAATTGCCTATACCACACTACTAGCATGCAGACTTATCTTGCTCAAATGAAAGAATCCTAGCCCACGTGTTATAAGTCAGTGGGTAACTGATGTTCTATACTATTTGAAATTGATAAAACATTGAATTCTCAATAGATAATCTGTTCAAAACTTTTTTTAAATATGTCACGATCTAATTAATCAAATCTTAGAATAAGCATTTATATTGCAGAAAAGGACATTCTCCTTTCTTTGTTGTTTTTAAAGATTTGCTCTTGTTGTAGGCTCTCCTGTCTTGTTCTCCGGCAAAGGTTGAATTCTGGTTTGTTAAGTTTGACATGATTGTCTAGAACGCTGTTTTCGTCAAATGAAATCAATAAAATTAAAAAAAAAAAAAGGGCAGAAGGAAGTCTAATTATCTTATGCCTGCACTAACGAAGCAATGAAGCACATCTGAGTAATCACAAACACTTGTGATACCAATTGGCCTAAACATAATGGCTCCCTGAAATGGGGGGGGGGCATGTAAAAAAAGGGTTGTAATTTCTACATAGTGTGGTCAAAATGTATGCAAATACCCTTAAATTAAAGTCTGCAATGTGCATTTTAATCACATCTGAATTGTTTGATTATACTATCTTTTCAGCATTTAGCAAATGTTACAGTAATTGCGCATAAAATGTGCTGAAGTGTCATGTTAGTCTCCACTCTGCAGAGACTGTGCTGATTTCTTTTCACTCATAATTAAACATTCAATTTGTCCAGAATTCTACATACACGTGTGGTGCATATGAGTTGTAATAAGAGATAAGAGATTAAAGAGTTTTGAGGCGCCTTGAATTGAATGCCCAGTCTATTGCATTATTGGAAAACTGAAACAAAACACATGTTAACAATGCAATTGAGTCGTTCTGACTTATTCAATCAGGTGGACTGCCCAAGATATTAGTTCTTCCAGATATGATGGATTCTGGGAGGAAGAGATGGGTCCATGTGGTCGGACCCCAGAAGTGACATCATGAGCACAAAGGTGCCAGTCTTCCTTTCTGCATATGAAGGAGAAGAGAGATCATTATTAGTGCCACCTCATGTCTCGTGGAGTATTGCAATCACTTAATCCCATAAGCTATTCCCAGGTTCACACATGTGACAGGGTATATCCACATAGAAACTGCAATTCTAGTAACTTCATGCAAGTTAGCTAGTGATTTTGCAAAGAGAGAGCATTTGAGAGTTGTTCCACACAATATTTTAAATTAGATTATTTTTGCATGAATTGTTTTCCTGCCATACCTGCCTCAAGAGATTTGCAAATCGTGCAACATGCAAGTATATGTGTTTTAGCTTGTGCGTTCTGTGATCCTGATCCTGATTCACTTGGGAGTGAAAAGGCGGAAAATAAACTTGAGCTTTAAAGAAATTCTAGCTTGAATGGAGATAACATACTTACATGAATTCTGCAGGAATACATAGAGACACATGGTGGAACTGCAAACTCCCCATGGTTGAATACAATGGAGCAATAAAATACAGCTGTTCCAATAATATTTTTCAGAGCCTATCAGGTACTGCACTTAAGTAGTGAATTTTAAGCCTAAGCATTTAGCTGTCTTCAAAGAATTGTGTCTTAAAGATGGGTAATTTGGGTAATGTTTCTACAGTAAGAGTATCAAACATCAAGAACAACAGTGATGACCGACACTTCCTTTAAACAATCTGTGGGGTTTTTTTTTTATAATATTGGATTAAGAGCTTATTATGTGTATGCATGTAACTGAAAGGTGTTGGTGCTGGAATCCTGACACTAGAATGTTATAACAAAGTATTGCATTTAAGTAAAATTGGAAGAAAAAGAATAGAGTGTGAGGAGTGTAAAATGATGGGTTGAATAATTTGTACTGGAAGGTAAAATGGATGAGCAGTGGGTTTAATTAAGGAGATAGTAATAAGGCTGTGCAGTAATTGGGTTTTTTTTGCCTTATTCTGCGTTCTTCTTTCCAATGATGGAGACCCCAAACTGTACCAGAGCAGATCTTTAGGCTTCCAAAGGAACCGTGTAACTTGATCTCGAAGTTAAAGGGATTACAAGAGGGTTGTATGCCATGTCAGCCTGTGAATGGGTTAAGTTAGTTAAACTGGGAGGCAGTTGAGGCCATGTCAACCGAGGAAGAGGATGGAATGCTGCAATCTGTTAAAAGGGGGCTGGGGTCCTCTGGATCTTGTGTATAATTTACATCATTTAATATTTAAGTAAAAAGCAATATCCACAATATTCTCCCATCAAAGTGTGTGGTTTTATCATTTGTAGGGAGAAATTGTAGCTGGTAGGACAACCATATCCCAAAAAATAATTACGTAAAATTGGTAGCAATGATGGCCTGCCTAGCCTCCACACATATCTACTACCACTGTCAAGATTTACGAAATTTCCAAACTGAACTTTGCCTCCTTATTCCTCCTTACCTTTATTGCGCAGCTCTGTCAACAATCTTTTTCCACACACAACTATCTATGATGATAAACTTAATATCACCCAATGACTCATACATACCACAGATGTCTTTCTATATTGTTCTACTGCATTGCACAAAGTTGTATGTTCACTTTGTACTGTGTTGTTTTGTTCTTTAGCCACAATTTGGAAGCTAGCTTGAAGTATCAACAGGTATGCCTGAAAAGTTTTCATCATATCAAATATAAAACTTAGTATTCTAAATTTGCAGGGCATTGTCATGATGTGAATTTAATAAGCAATGCAGTAGCTTTTGTCTGTCGTGAAAATTAGCACAAGAGTTAGCTGGTTTAAGAAGCACTTAGCAATTAACAAGTGAGACAAGGGGCACATACTGCAGACAATGAATGATTTATCATACCTTGTTAGTTACGATACGTTTGGGAAACTAACTCATAAACGGATGCCAGTCTTAAAATGAACTTTACAGTATTTTTAGTGTTGCACCAGATTGGTGCCAAGATGTCAGTTTTGAATGGCAATTTAGAAACTCACTGAACATTTCCTAGCATTTGTATGATTCAACTGATTTTAGAAACTTCAAATGATATGAATACTGCAGCATAATTTCAGTGCTGGAGTAAGTAGTTCTGGGTAATGCAGATGGGTGATCCAGATAGCTTATACAAGATGATGTTACTTGATTCCTGCAAATATTTCAAACCATCACAGATATGGCATCAACAAGTGACTTATGGTTTTCTCAGCAATACCCCATGCCCCACCTGAATGACCCTGAACCTGAGTAAATGGGTTTTAAAAAGGAATGGGTGTATATATCATTTTTTGCTTACTCTGACTTCACAAAATCTTCGTGCTGTCAGGTGTATAACTGTCAGAAAAGTCTTGTATTTGCATGTTTTAAAGAGCGTGTGTGTGTTTGTGTGTGTGTCTGTGCGTGTGTGCAAGTGAGAGAGACATGTGAGAGTCCACTCATTCCCACTTCTGATACAGCACCTGATTGCATGAAGTGATCATTTTTGTTTAGACACATCTACAATGACATGCTTCTCTTAGATTCATGTATGAATCAGTAATTTAACTCACACTCTCAGATTCTTTGAGCAGTCTGTACACAGTTTGCCTTTAACAGGAAAGACTGTGACTAAAAATTAAAATACAAACACCCCCTGATGTTTTTTTTTTTACTTTTTTGAAGATCAGACAGGAAAGCCTACTATTTTAACATTGTTTACTGCAATCATTCTTTTCTTTATAGGGCCTCCCTACTCTGATAGCATCTCTGAATTGCAAGGCAAGATGGGAAAGTAGTTCATCATGGGCATACACTGAGCTCTAACTCACACATCTTTTGTCATGTTGCAGAAAACAGGAGTACACAAAGATAATCGATGCAAATATAGTGGGAATGGTAAATTCCCCTAAGCAGGAGACCAAGCCAGGAATTAAGCTCAGACCACCGTTGGCACATGGCAGTGTTGTTAACTCATTATTTCGCTAAGCTCTTTTATTTAATGGAATAAATTCTTTGTAATAATCTGTTTCCCAGCCTTCTGTCAAACGTTACCTGTATTGGTACCAACATCCCACATCCCTGGTGGGAAGATGAACAAATATAAAGATCCTTAATATGCAAAAAGTAAATAGGGTAAAAGGAAATAAAAAGTTTTACTTATAAAGCAGGACAGGTACATACCTACATTTGGAATAAGTAGGAAATTTTAAAAAACCCTGCAGTGGGATCATAGAGAGCTATAATAGTGTTAAAAAAGAGGGCATATGAGAACATGAGGGCAACCATTAAGAAGGATATTAGGGAGGCTAAAAGGCAATTAGAGAGGAATATAGCAGATAAAATAAAACATGACCCAAAGAGATTCTTTCAGTATTTTAGTATTGACAGAGCAGTCAAGGAGGAAGTGAAGTGCATCAGGAATAGTAAAGGTTAATTAAAAATAGACAGTGAGATAGCAGGTGCTCTAAACTCACATTTTTCTGAGGTCTTCACATGTGAAGAAGTAGATAACCTCCCAGTGGTAAAAGGGACTACTGAGCAGGTACTGAGTGATTTGGAAATTGTAGAGGGAGAAGTACTGCTTAGATTAAATAGGCTGAAATCAAAGAAAAGTTTAGGACCAGATAATATTTATCTTTGAGTTCTTAAGTAGGTTAGCGAGTACATATATAAACCCTTGACACATATTTTTAGGAAGTCACTGCACACAGGGAAAATAGCGAAAGGCCTGGAAAATGGTAAATATTACCCCACTATATAACAAGGATGTCTAGGTAAATCCAAGCAACTACAGGACAGTAAGCTTGACATGCATCATGGGTAAATTAATGAAAAGAATTATTAAGGATACGATTGAACAACACATGGCAAGAGCAAGAATTTTACTGAACAGTCAGCATGGCTTCAGAAGAGGGGACTCATGTTTTACCAACAAGCAGGGTTAATTCTATGAGGAAGCAACAAGAGGATATGATCAAAGTGAAGCATATGATATCTATTTTTAGTTTCAGAAGGCATTTAATAAGGTACCACATGAGAGGTTGGGAATCCATTTAACAAAAGTGGGACTTCAGAGTGTTGTTTGTAAATGGGTGCAAAATTGGCTCAGATACAGGAAGCAGAGGGTTGGCTGACGTTAAGTGTTCCACAGGGGTCAGTGCTAGGGCCTCTGCTTTTTTAACATATAAAAATGATTTGGAAGGGAATATAAGTAACAAGCTGGTTAAGTTTGCGATGATACCAAGCTAGGTGGATTGTCAGATAATCTAGAATCTGTTGAATCATTACAGAGGGACTTTGTCAGTATATAGGCTTGGGCAGATTTAGCAGATGAAATTTAATGTAAGTAAATGTAAAGTATTACACATAAGATATAAACATGTTAGGTTTGAATACAGTGATCGCTCGCTATATCGCGCTTCGACTTTCGCGGCTTCACTCCAATGCAGATTTTATATGTAAGCATATCTAAATATATATCATGGATTTTTCGCTGGTTTGCGGATTTCTGCGAACAATGGGTCTTTTAATTTCTGGTACGTGCTTCCTCAGTTGGTTTGCCCAGTTGATTTCATACAAGGGACGCTATTGGCGGATGGCTGAGAAGCTACCCAATCAGAGCACGGATCATGTATTAAAACTCCTCAATCATACTTAAAAGCTCTAACAGCACCTATTGATTTTTGATTGTTTGCTTTTCTCTCTCTGACATTCTCTGCTCCTGACGGAGGGGGTGTGAGCAGAGGGGCTGTTCGCACACTGGCCTAGAGGATATGGATACTCCTCTAAAAAATGCTGAAAGAATACCTTCACATTGCTCCCTTTCTTGCAGCTGCTTTGTCGGGTGGTGCTTCGCATACTTAAAAGCACCAATAGATTTTTCATCATTTGCTTTTCTCTCTCTGTCTCTCTCTCTCTCTGACATTCTCTGGTCCTGATGCGTACTCCTTTGAAGAGGAAGATATGATTGCATTCTTTTAATTGTGAGATGGAACTGTCATCTCTGTCTTGTCATGGAGCACAGTTTAAACATTTGAAAAAGAGACAAATGTTTGTTTTTTAGTGTTTTAAAGTCCCTTTCTCTACAACTTCCTGGGTTTCTGTGCAAATCTGTGACCCAAGTGTGACACTATAAAAATAACAATATAAATAATAACAATATATGGTTTTTACTTCGCGGAGTTTCACCTTTCGCAGCGGATTCTGGAACGCAAGCCCCGCAATCGAGAAGGGATCACTGTACACAATGAGAGGTCTGAAAATCGAAAGTACACCTTATGAAAAGGATTTAGGAGTTGTAGTGGATTCAACACTATCAACCACCAGACAGTGTTCAGAAGCCATTAAGAAGGCTAACAAAATGTTAGGTTATACCTGCATAGCACGGTGTGTACAGTACAAGTCCAAGGAGGTAATGGTCAATCTTTATAATGTACTGCTGAGGTCTCATCTGGAGTACTGTGTGCAGTTTTGGTCTACAGGCTATAAAAACAACATAGCAGCACTAGGAAAAAGTCCAGAAAAGAACGATTAGGGCTACAGGGTATGAATTATGAGAAAAGTTTAAAAGATCTGAGAATTTTCAGTTTAAGCAAAAGAAGAATAAGAGGAGGCATGATTGAAGTGTGTAAAATTATAAAGGGAATTAGTACAGTGGATTGAGACTGTTAGTTTAAAATTAGATCATCAAGAACACAGGGGCACAGTTGAAAACTTGTTAAGGGTAAATTTCACATAAACATTAGGAAGTTTTTCTTTACACAATGAACCATAGACACATGGAATAAACTACCAAGTAGTGTGGTAGAAAGCAGGATTTTAGGGGCTTTCAAAACAAGACTTGATGTTATTTTAGAAGAAATAAGTGGATAGGACTGGTGAGCATTGTTGGGCTGAACTGTAATAGTCAATGTTTTCTCTGGCACTTGTGCATTTAAACCACAGAGATTACAAAGGGACAAAAACTTATGCTTTAAAACAGAAGAGATGCATTTTATTATGCTGGTGAGAAGCTGTCAGTTTCTTTACAGTATGGTGGTGCCCAGTAGAGCTCTGCCATCTGATTCAGTAATCAGCTAACGTGTGTCTGAAGCATTCATTTCAATTCAGATCATATGAGGTTCCTCTTAGAAGGCAGAGTGAGTCATAGTAGTAAAAGTGCTTCCTGGAATGAAGCTATGTGTTCTTTTCTGAGGAAGGGATGGGCAAAAACTGTTTTTTCATTTTTCCTTGGAAGTCACTTGACCTTTGTGCCAATGTTTGAAAAAAAGATCTGTTCTGCCTCTCTGCTTTTAAAATAAGGAGGAGATAGCACACTTTATACCAAGGAGTGGAACAGTAAGAAAAGTAAAATTAATATTAGTCTGTTCATTTCAGTTATCAATTACTCAAGAAGCAGTCAGTGAGATGTGTAACTGATTCTCTCATCATGGAGCCTAATGAAAGCATTTGGTTAGCCCCTCATAGAAAAAGACATGAGGGAACGGCAGTAGGCAAAGGCATACCTGTTTAGATGACACATGGACCTGAAAGGTAGTGTCCAGCACAAAATGGCAGTTTATGGAACAGTAAATGGTAAAGCCAATGATTTGCTTGTGCCTTTATACCTTGTGTTACTTAAATTTGACTTTTTTTGGGGGGGATTTTTATACCCACGTTAGAGCCACAGAAAAATTCTTTTAGCTTAATAGTGAATCACATACTTGAAGACACCAGTGGAAATTAAGTGTAGAGTGCATTTAGGACTAAAGCCAGAAAGCACTTCTTTACGCAGTTGCGGGACTCTAAAACAAACTACTGAGACATGTAGTTGAAACAGAAACCTTAAAACCTTGAAGTATCTGAATGAAATACTGGGACAGCATAGCTATTAGTTAAACAAATGAGTCTGATTGGATGAATGGTCTCCTCTCATGTTCTTATGTACAAGTGATAGAGAGCCACTGAGATTCTTTGTGCCTGAAAGATACTGCATGCTGCTACATAGGATTACTGTCTGGCAGAGTTGGCCAAAGACCATCTGAGCTCCCCGCCTCCTTTGTGGATTTCACATCTGGCTGCAAGCACTTGCCAATCTCCAACAAACCCACTGTCATTTAAGAAATAAGGGAGCTTCCACCTACCTACCACCTGTCTACGGACATGTGCCCTTGTGCTGGCCTTACTGACCAGCATTTTATTTCTTAAACCAGGAATGCCAGATTCAGATGTCGAGAGGCCTCAGTGGCTGCAGGTTTTTATTTCTGGCGTTTTCAACATCAGTAATTATTATTACAAATGGTGCAGTCTTCTTTTGCTTTAATTTTAACTGAATTGTTTTTTAGGATCCAGAACCTCAAATTGCTTCTTTTTTCTTTTTTCCTCAACTAATAGACAAACAACAAAGAAAAGCAAAGCAAGCCACCAAATGTCCAGCTAACTCAAGAAGTTGTGGAGGATCACTAATTTTCCTCCAACCAATTTCTTAATTAAAATTCCTTTCTGTGTTGTTACTTAATTCAATGGTTTCTTAGTGTTTTCATTCTGTCACAGCAGACTTTTATGAAGCTGATTTTCTTTATTTCTGAGAACACCATCAAAAGGGTTGGTAGAGAATAACAGATGCATTTTAATGAAATTGGATTAGACCTTCATTTTTTTCAAATATTTTCTTGAAACATGTTCTATGATGGAAATATGCACATGAATAGGCATCTGTTGACTTACTGTGCCTTTCATTAATAATTTTGTCCACTGCTTACAAAAACCCTAAATATTAAACAAGCAACTTAATTAAAATGTAGGCAAAAGAGGTTTGTGGTATTAGCAGCAGCAATTGGTTACTAATTAAATGGATGAAAAGGAAAGGCTGCAGCTGTTGCAGTCCACCAGGATCTGAGTTTAAAACTCCACCTCTAGGGAGAATATTGAAACATCCATCCATCCATTATGCAACCCGCTATATCCTATAACTACAGGGTCACAGGGGTCTGCCGGAGCCAATCCCAGCCACCACAAGGCGCAAGGCAGGAAACAAACCCTGGACAGGGTGCCAGCCCACCGCAGATTTTGAAACATTTGAATTCCAATTACAGCATTCATTGGTCCTTTTAGCTGTAATCTATTAATTTGAAACAGAGCAGCACTTAAAACACAGCATAACTTTGCGCCTATTGGTGTTGTACACATATACTTCAAATTCCAAGACCAAGACGTTCAGTATGGTGATTACAAATGAAAGGTCCAGGAACCCGAATACATGTTAGAGAAATATGGCAAATAATAGTAGCAATGTTGCCTCACAGATTCAGTAGACTAGGACTGTCAGTCAGTCATTTACCAACCCACTATATCCTAACACAGGGTCACGGGGGTCTGCTGGAGCCAATTCCAGGCAACACAGGGCACAAGGCAGGAACAAATCCCCTGGCAGGGCGCCATCCCACCGCAGTAGACTAGGACTGGTCACTGTCTTTTTAGACTTTTCCCATTTTGCCTGTAAATGCAATCAAATTTATGACAGCTTGAGAAGCTTGTCTGTATAGGAATACACAGGAGTATAGCCACTGCTTTCCTGGATCAAGAGAGATTAATTAATTATTTGATTGATTGATTAATTGATGTGGTTTAGATATGTAGTTAGGATATAAAGTTAGGCTCTGTATAAAGGACTAAAGTTTGACTTTTGAATGCATATATCATGATTATCATTATTTTATTTTCATTTTCCTAGGGAGAGTCATGCAGAGCTGGGCTGACCAGGCATCCCACTTCCAGCAACTTCCTCTAGAATTTTTGGAGAATATCCAGTCACTCCCAGGATATCCTGGGTATCCTGTATCTGCCTCTCAGTCTTCTACTAGTAGACTGTGATTGTAGGGTGTTATAACTACCCAGACCCACTTCAACTGGCTCCTGTCCACCCAGAAAAGAAGCAGTTCCACTCTGACATCCTACTGTTTTACTGAATACCTCATCCTGTCTCAGAGAGTAAGCCCAGCAACCTTGCACAAGAACCTCATTTCAAATATTTGTTCTCACACAATCTGATTATCTTGGACACTACCCAGTGCTCTCCTACAATGGTGAGGATGGTGAGGTAGACAAGTAAATCAACAGCTTTTGGTGCAGACTTAACCCCCACTTCAACACAACTGCCTGGTGCAATATTCATAAATTGCTGCCACTGCAATAAAGCATCAATAAATCTCAACCTTCAACTCTGTCCTTATTCATGAGCAACATGCTGAGATACTATGGATTCTATCCAGGCTGTGGAACAGTGGACAAACTCTTTGTTTTGCATAAATACTTGAGTTTGTGAATCATAACTACAAGTGCTTTGCGGACTTGGAAAAAGTTCATAATCATATACACAATGAATCATAACTACATATCTAAACCGCATCAACTAATTAATCAATATATTAACTAATTAATCTCTCTAGATCCACCAAAGCAGTGGCTCTACTCTTGTGCCTTCCTATACAGACAAGCTTCTCAAGATGTCATAAGGAATTAGCCCAGTAACCCTGCACAAGAACCTCATTTCAGACACTTGTATTCATGATTTCATTTTTCCAGTTACTACCAGAACTTGTGACTATAGATGAGGACGGGAAGGGATATCTTCTGATAAATCGACAGCTGTTTCTTTTGACCTAGCTCCAGCTTCACCACCATGCATTAGTACAAAATTCATAAAACTGCTGCACTGATTTCTTGGTCAGTTTCATTCTCACCTTTCATCTCACTTGTGTCAAAAGATCCCAAGGTAATCCTTCTCATAGAGCAGCCACTGACCTCTTACCTGCAGGAAACTAGGCAATATTTTCTGGGAAAGGAACATGACCTCAGATTTGGAGACGCTAATTTTCATCCCAACCATATCACATTCAACTATGAATCGTTCCACTGTACACCAGACTCCAGAATCTGATGAAGCCAAGAAACAACACTATTTGCAAACAACAGACATATAACCCTTAAGTTTTAAATACTTGATGTCCTTTAAATCAAAATTGCACTGTCATATCCTGTCGAACTTAATTCATGAAAAGGAAAAGAGAAATGATGCATCCATGACAGAATTCAAAATCCACATTAAATGGTTTCCACTTAATACCAAAAAACGAAAACACAACTTCACAAATACAGGATCTGAATGGCAAGTAGCAGTGGCCCCTGGAATCCCATATTTTTGCAGCACTTTCAGGGTTAGAAGTAAATCTTTAGGCCACCTGAAAGTCATTCTCTATGTCCTCAACCTTGTGTTCAAACACAGTGTTTGTTATGGACTATTGATATCTAACACAGAAATCCAGTAACAGTTAGTTGCATATCATTAATATAACTTTAGAATAATCATGCCAGGCTTGTGATTGACTATTTAATGCTAATAATTGTTCTGTTATATTAAAAAGGTTAGATTGAAAATGTTCGTCTTTTTCTCTTTTTCCTAAAGCAAAGCAGGTGGTGAAGTCATTAAGCCTCTACAAAAGACTGTTTATGGGTGGATTCTACCATGAAGGAATGCACCAGATCAGCAATGATGTTCAGCCATCCACATGAATCAGCTGGAAAAAGGATTTACCAGTGACCATTGTTAGCATTGTTTAGAACACTGCACCTACCCCATGTTTTCCACAAACTATAGCTGACCCTGTTAGATCATCAACTACCTAACATTATTCATGACAAGATGCATTGAATTGGGGGCAGCACAGTGGCGCAGTGGTAGCGCTGCTGCCTCGCAGTTAAGAGACCCGGGTTCGCTTCCTGGATCCTCCCTGCGTGGAGTTTGCATGTTCTCCCTGTGTCTGTGTGGGTTTCCTCCGGGTACTCCGGTTTCCTCCCACAGTCCAAAGACATGCTGGTTAGGTGGATTGGCGATTCTAAATTGGCCCTAATGTGTGCTTGGTGTGTGGGTGTGGGTGTCTGTGTCCTGCGGTGGTTGGCGCCCTGCCCGGGATTGGTTCCTGTGTTGGCTGGGATTGGCTCCAGCAGACCCCCGTGACCCTGTGTTCAGATTCAACGGGTTGGAAAATGGATGGATGCATTGAATTGAGAATTCTGATATTTGTCTTTCAGGATGTAGAAAAATTGTTGCCTCACAGTTGATGTCCTGGTCCTGCCCTGTGTGGACTATGCATGTTCTCCTTATGTCTGTATGGATGTCTTCCCTCAGTCCAATGGCATGAAAGTTAGGGGGATTAGCAACCCTAAACTGGCCATTGTGGGTGTTTACCCTGTGATGGGCTGGCACCATGTTCAAAGATTGTTCCAGCCTTGCGTCCAAAGGTTACTAGGTTAGGGTGGGTAGCCTCCTGCTCCACTGCAACCGTGCTCAGGATTAAGCAGGCTTAGAAAATGGTTTGGTATGGTGCTTCAGGATTAGTGTTGCACTAAGCTGTTAGATGTAGGCCACCTTTTATTATTCTTCGCTAGATGTGCATGCACTTTGTCGATCTCTTTCATTAATGATATTTCCATGACCACAAATCAGACTTGACAATATGTTATTGGGCGGAGGTTCATTCTTAAAACACCTTTGATGTGGACACAGTTGAAAACTAGTTGACTCTGCATTTGTAACTTAACTATTAAGATGCTATTCTACTAGTAATCATTTACAAACCCTGATGCTATTTTGCCTCCATCATGCTTTTTCAATAAGGTTCCTACTGTCCTGTGGTAGTTGTGAAAAAAAGCTCAAGCAACAGCACAATAAAAACAGCAAAAACAGCATTTACCACCTTGAAATTTTGACAAATACCAACATAGGAAACAGAAACAGAGATACACAATGGATTCATCAGTCAACTTCTTTGGTGAAAGGGCTCTTTCCCAAAAACAGGCACCTACATAAACTTCCCCACTGTTAAGGCCATAGTGAATGTTTCAAAACTAAAAAACATGCAATGAGACCAGTCACAGCACATATCACTTGACTTTCTTCCCATTCACACAACAAATTTGGCTTGCACTGTTTCAAATCTCTTTCCAGAGGTGGGGCCACTCTGACATCACCATTTATGAGACTTCTCTCAGGCTATTTAAGTCAGGGAAAAGGAGAGCTCAGGACTGGTGCATTGAAGTTTTCTGATATTATAGAAAGTGTTCAGTTTTCTTTGATTTAAATTTCTGGATTTTGAATTTGAATTCTTCTTACAAATTGTGTTTTTGGCACTGTTTGCATTAGTTACTGTACGTTTTGTCATTGATAATCTCTTAATTTATAAAAATGATTTGGTGGATGGATATTTAAAACAAAGGTTTTATTCTACATTATATTTCCTTTCTCTTGAGAGGCACTTTGAAACTGCGGGACAATTATGTCATTTTTAAGAGCTAAGCCCCTTTTATACTTGCATAGATGAAACAGCCCATTACAGATCGGGTTAAGCCAGTTGGGGCGAGGCATATTCTAGGCAGACAAAGTAGGCCTGGCCTGGCTAGTGGAGTCTTTTTGAGGCATCATACCCTTTTCGCTACCATATTTTTTTTTTTTATTTTGCTTCTGAATCAGTAATCTTGTTATATGTTTTTGCACAAATTGGTGTCTATAAAATTTTTTCACTGTTTTTGTATCCATCTTTTTATAATTATTAATTATTCTGTATTGTGTCTCACAGTGGGATCCTAAGATTGTATAGCTGCACTGAGGATGCATTGTGGCTATTCACATTGTTGCTCTCTCTGTCTCATAAACAGGGCCGTCTTAGCATGTGGGCATGCTGTGCAGTTGCCCGGGGGCCCCACAAGCATAGGGGCCCAATGCTAATCTATGCATGTTGTGACTTGCTGAGTGGTTGTGTAGGTAGAGGCCCCAGTGCACTGCTTTGCCTGGGGGCCTATAATGCTGTTAAGACGGCCCTGCTCATAGAAACTAAGAACCGCCAACCCCCATATTTTTGAGCTCCTCACTCTTATGCAGAGCATTTCTAAGGTTAATTGATTTTTACTAAATCTCCCAAAGAGTCACACAGCAGATGGCATGAGTTCATCACTCCCATCCCCACAGTAAGCAAAGACAAGCACAAAGGGGTGGCTACAGTGGTTCAGGCCAACAGACACTGTCTACAGTGGCAAATTCTCCTCCAATCCTAAAGTTTAAGAAACACAGCAAAAGCAGTGATTAGCAACATTCCTTGTTTAAGATAGGCAGGCTACTGTATATTAACCTATAAGGGAATAAAGTATTGTTTATGACAATTATTGCTATTATTCCCTACAGAAAATGTATAATAGATCCCTGTGTGCTGGTTGTGTTGGTTAGTATTATGTTATGCCATGGAAGGTACTCTCAAAACCAGCACACATTCATTTTGCTTACAACACCAAGTTTTCCAACTGACTTGCTGCCCACGTTCAAAAAATGTGTATAACAACATACTGCATTTTCTGTCTATAAACCCAAGTGCATTACAACCAAGTAAGGCATCCTAAAGCTACAGGTGTCTATGAGAATGTTTCTCGATAGCTGTATGTGGTATGTGTCTGCTTGCTCTGAGAGGAAGAAGGAGGAACTGCTTTTGGGAGTCCCATTTGTGATCAGTCGGGTTGGGTGCATTGACAGAGATGAGAGAGTTTCATGCACCTGCCCAAAGAATAATGTTCTAAGAATTCTGTCTATGTGTAATGGGTTTGATGCTAACTGTTTCAATTACTGAAAAAGGATTTTTAGCAGAAACCTCTAAAAAAAAAGCTTTTACAAGTTCAATTCAATTAAGTGCAAACTCAGAAATCAATGTGGACCAAAATAGCATTCTGAAATCTCTGCCAAGGCAGTAGCGACTCTTAACAATAATGAAGCATTGTAATCTAGCAAAACATGGAATCCAAAATTAAGTATTTGCTAGAAATCCCAAAAGTTGATAACACCTGAAAGGTGAATTAATATCTTTCGTTTTTGTTTCTGAAAACGCCACATTATATACATTATATATAAAATCATCTTACATTGTTCTTTGGGGTTCTATTTCATAATAATTTTACTTTTTCTTGCTGAAACTCGAATGTACAGAAAAAGGTTGTTATCTATTGCACCAGATGTAGCGGCTTCCTGAGTATCTATCACTTGTTGGAGGAAAAAAGCTTTGATTTGATATGCTTTTTAAACTACATTGGAATAGTTTGCTTGTGCATCTTAAAATTACTTATGCCAAAAAAACAGATATAAAGAGTAAAAGGGTTACAATGTGTTTCCTGATAACTGAGCAACCAGAAATTTTGTGAATAGTATAATGCCCCCAATGGCACATATAAATGTCCCGTTTATTTAAAAACACATAAATAAAAGTGTCCACTAATTGCGTCCAGGACTAAAGTGTCCAGTATCCAATAGCGTGTGCCCGTTCTCTCCTTTCCTGTCTACCAAACGATCTGTGCACGTCACTACTAGTAATTACAATATTTACTCTGAAAAATTAACTTCCTGGTTTTCTGGTTGGAAAGCACAGAAACCGCTTCCCATTGTTACCAAAAGAATCAACACTGGTGAAAGAAATCTCGATAGGCTGCTTTTAAGACCTGCTTTCCAGTTTTCTCCATTTTTCCAGCCCGCCGCGCGCACCACTTCACTTCATTTCCCTAGAAGTCAGTAGGCGGGGTCGAGCGGGCGGGAGAAGGGATTATTTGAGGAGCGCGCGTCTTCCTGTCGCTCGCGCACTTTCGTCTGTCGTCGCAGCAGTCACTGCAAGGTGAGTGACGCACTGGGTCTTTATAATCACTTCTTTTAGCCAAATGTTATTATTTTAACAGAGGCTTAGCAATAGCAGCAAAAAGTCGCAAGTTGACCTTACACTTTATGAAATAATTTTAAACGGGCCCGTTTTGCTGCGGAATTTTGACGTTCGCAAGTGAAAAGTTGTCATCACATCTGATTGAAACCTGGGAGGTTCCGTTGCGCCCGTGAACTTTAAAAAGCGTGTTATATGATTGGAGAATATTGTAAAAAATTTAAAGAAGAGGAACTTTTATTAAAATGTAATGGCGTCTTCACAGTACCCGGAAGAGATCTTATGGTAGTCTGTCAAATTACAAAACTAAATCACATTCCTGATTAATTAGCGGAGGAGAATATGAAAAGTATGTCACTTATATCAATGTTTGATAGACAGGCTGAGACGTGCGAAATCGCAGAGTTTGGCAACGTGTAGAAGACATCGGGTTCAGTATTGTTTTTGACGCCGCATATGAAGAATCTGACATACTGCATGTTATATTAGTTGGTTCGTGAATGAGGCTTCGGGTGTGGCAGGTGGGTCGGTCCCGCAATGGGCAGCTTTCACCCCTAAACCTTAAGAAAAGTTCAACGTTGTCTTCAGCAAGTTAAAAATAAGATATTTTTAAAATTGAAGTGTCAGGTAATCCTTTTTTTGTTAATATATACAGTATATATTTTTTATACTAATTAAACTTTTTATATATGTATACGATTTGTATGGTACAGAGTTTAAACCAGACTACCTTTCAGTTAAAGGTAGTTCCATCCACTTGTGATGTTAGGAAAGACGGGATAGGCTAAGAAAATGGCAATCTGTTTAAACCCATTTATTAAACAGTTATTTATTATTTAACTGAATAAAACTTCAGTAAATAGTCGAGTTTTGAGTTTTAATGGTTTTTACAGTTTTGGCCTTCCTTTTAAGGGTGTGATCATAACAATAACACAGGAAGATCTCAAAGTAATAAACCTCAAAGCTATAATCATCTTGCAGTGTTTGATTTGGAATACATTCTAAAGTAGTTTTTTGACCCCCCCTTAAATAATTTACAAGGTTCTGAATACAAGGGATCCATATTTAAAAAGTACATATTACACTTAATGTTTATTAAATGTTTTAACTTAACACTTAAGTGTTTGCCAGTTAGCAGTATTTTTGTAGCTAAAAAAGCAAAATATGTTTATGCTACACAGCACTGAACACCATTCAATCATTGTGTTATGAGAGAAAAACATATGCATGTCAGTGTAAAAAGATATCGGACTCTGTCTTGTCAATAGAAGATCATTAAATGCAAACATTTTTTGTTAAATCAGAAACATGGAAAAAATAAATGGCCAAAGTGTTGGCACTTATGATAACTAATGTTTACCCTGTTATTTATTGACAGTGCAAAAAAAAATTGTCTTTTTGTGCCTAGATACCTCTAGCATCTTGCTATGTAAATTTTCCATCCTCCACCACTAGTTTTACTGTGATCGGAGAGGTCAGTTCTTTCAGGCAAAATAATTATTGAAGTGATGTCATCAAAACCTCTTTTTTCAGTATGAAATAGACGGACAAGTGCAATCCCATTTGACCTACGGACATCTTTGTTTGGTTAATATACTTAAGAGCTGAGAAACATCCCTCTGGAATCTAAATCATTATATTATCAGCCACTTCAGAAAGAGCCATTTACCCTTTATACAAAGATAAATGCTCAGTGAGGACCAATGTTCTTTATGCTTATTATTAAGAGAATCCGGTTTATCATCACCATGACTGTACAGGTGCTTCTTAAGGAATGGATTTTACCTATGAAAGTGCTAGCAATTTAAATTATGATATAAGGTCTGTTAGGAAATCTGTCTGATTCCAACCTTTTTCAGTTCATTCTTGATGGAGACTGTAGTTTGTCTCTGTGATGGTAATTCACTTATAGACTCCTTTGTAACTAATATGTGAGTCTCTGTGAAACTTTACAGAATGAGCACAATCCTTGATATCTGAGGATAGGTTTAGCAACATAAAGTCAAGATTAGTTATGTCAGAACTGGAATGATATTCATGAATATAACCATGACACCAAGTGAGGTAAAATGCACAAAGTCGCATCATTCCTCTGACATGACTGGCACAGGTTCCCAGCATCTGTATATAGTTTCAGGTTCAAGTTCTCCATAAATGAATACCACTGTAGTTTTGCAAAAAAAGCGTTACATAGTAGTACAGTGAAGTAATAATCTTGAAGCATCCTTATTTTCTGCTGTCTGTCTTAAATCTAATGCCAAACAATATGCAATGCAATTTGTAGTTTCCAGTGAAGTGATTCATTTCACTTGCTTATAACTCATACCCTGAAAATAGTTGTAACACAAAGTAAATTTATACAGTAATTTGCATAAAGGAATGATTAACTCAATCACACATATCAATATAATTTTATTATTAGATTAAATATTTTTAAGGGGAAACATTTCATAGATTGGATTTAACAAGGCCATGTATTCAATCAAAATATATTTGATTGATTAATAACATATCATTCCTCTTACTTTGCTAGAACACATTGATCTTGCACTGAGATAAAAAGCACTTTCAAAGTGCAGAGCAGTCTAATCGTGCATGAATATGAATAATGTTTACAAGCATTGTATTCTTCAGTGGTCTCCACCTTTGATTTAGCCTTGACTCTAATACAAGAACTGACTGGGCTTTGTGAAGTGTCCAATTCTTTATCACAAAATTAAAACTTACCTTTAGTTTTCTGCATTTCTAATTTCACATCAGAGATCCATGCAGCCAAAAGCAAAATACCACTGGTATTTTTTATGTTTACATTTTCAAACACACAATTCACAAATTTAAGCAGATGTGTGGAATATGTTTATTAATCATTTTAAATGGCAAGAGGTTTTCACTAAAAATAATGATGGTGGTACAGTGATAGCGCTACTGTTTTGTGGTAAGAAGACTAGGGTTCTTGTCCCAGGTCCTCGCTGCATGGGGTTTTCGTGTTCTCCCAAATTTCTGTGTGTTTCCTCTGGGTGCTCAGGTTTACTCCCACAGTCCAAAGACTTTCAGGTTAGGTGGATTGACATTGCTAAATTGGCCCTAGGGTGTGTGTGTTCACCCTGTTGTAGTGGTCTACACTAGAATTACTAATCTTATTTTGTAAGTTATTAATATGCAGTATTATTCCTAGCTAATAAATACAGCCTCCTAGTTAGAGGTTAATTATTAATAACTGGGTACAAGTTTGAAATGAAAAATGAAATAAAGTGATGTTGACCAAGGAATGCCATAGATGTTGAAATAAAGTGACGTTGACCAAGGAATGCCCTAGATGTTAAAATAACACAAAAAAGATTTTTATGTGCTTTTAAAATGTGCTTCAATTTAATAGGGTTTAATTAGTCACTCTTCCAATTCTAGTTCATTATAGCCTGTTCTTCTATGTTGCCTCAAAATGTAGAGATTTAAAGAATTCAGACACTAGACTGAAAAATGTTCTGTACATAGTATCACACATTCATT
>JANRMT010062794.1:8159205-8179842 GCA_026402145.1 Polypterus bichir lapradei
AAAACATGTTTTATATTCTAGTTTCTTCAAAATAGCCACCCTTTGCTCTGATTACTGCTCTGCACACTCTTGGCATTCTCTTGATGAGCTTCAACAGGTAGTCACCTGAAATGGTTTTCACTTCACAGGTGTGCCTTATCAGGGTTATTTAGTGAAATTTCTTGCTTTATCAATGGGGTTGGGACCAGCAGTTGTGTTGTGCAGAAGTCAGGTTAGTTGGACGATCATTTATTTTTCAACAGAACAATGACCCCAAACACACCTCCAGGCTGTGTAAGGGCTATTTGACCAAGAAGGAGAGTGATGGAGTGCTGTAAATGGTCATGAAAATAAAGAAAACACATTGAATGAGGAGGTTTGTCCAAACTTTTGGCCTGTACAGTATATAATGAAAAGATTTACCTGTAAGGTGAGACAGTGTCGACAACAGAGAAGTGAGGATAAAGGCAACAACTGAAAAATGCGAGATAGATATTTCTGTCTCTAAAGTAGAGGCATGCAATGATCCTTTATTTGGTGGCCTAAGTGCAGGTGTCACCAACAAGCACAAATATATTGAAAGGCAACATGTTACCGCTGCTTCAATTGCCTTGAAGTCTACCAGTTGCACCATACCTTGAAGAAAAAAAAAAGATCTGATCTCAGATGAAGAAGTAGATCACATGTTACCAGCAGAGGGTAAGCACAATGAAAGGAGGAAAATGCACATCTATGCTTTGTAATTTAGAACTGCGAATGGCATCTATAATTGAAGATGCCTTATTATGTTGCATAATGCCAGTCTTATTTTGGAATCACAGATGATTTGTACATTTAAAGGAATGCCACAGCTTGTGGTTAACAAAAGCAGCTTTATTCTCGCTAGGTCTTGTTTTTGCAATATGAGTGTAGTCAATTGTACCGATTACATTAGGAAAACAGGACATTACTGCAAATTGCCTTTTTATGTTGAATTGTATCACCTCACAATATAGAGTAGTAGAGTAGAGTAGAGTAGTGCCTCTTCAATCAGTTTATGGCTTTCAGCACATAATGGAGCTGTAGTCTGGCTGAGATATTCTTGACCTTTCGGCCAGTTATCTCCAGTAGTGTCTGTTACAAGAAAGCCAACCATTTTAAAAACCTGGAGATGAACAGGTGTAGCCCGGTTTTTGGACAGCCGGTCTTTCTAATGCCAGGCCCAATTCATCACTTAGCTCTAAGAGAACTGGTTTTGGAAGCCTAAATCCGCTCATAAGCCAGTCATCATCATGGGTAAAACAAATTCCTGCCAGCCACTAAAACCTCATTTCCTTTGTATATAACCATCTAGTAGCATCAATCAAGCCATTAGGCTATGAATGGGCATTAGGACAGGAGATATAGTTTTCTGTGCACAGATAATGAATCACAGCTCTGTTTTTATTTAATGAACTATTGACAAGTGATGCCATTGTTTTTTTTTTTTGGTTTTTTTTTTTTAATTTTATTAATTTTATTGCAATCATTCCATACAAATCAATCAATTTTTACAAAAAGTAGGATTGAGAGCAAATCGACCCCCACCCCTGAGAGACAGAGCCAACGGAGTAAAACTTAAGGCTTGTAAACATACCTAAATTGAAGAAAAAGAAATACAGAAATAATTGCTTTCTCTGTGCTTTAAGAGCTTATTCTAAAATATTACTGATTAGATCCTGTCATGTTTTGAAAAAAATCTGTACAGATCTTCTGAGTATTTGATTTTTTTCCAATTTCAAATAGTATAAAACATCGGTTTCCCACTGACTTAAAAGAGGAGAGTTTGGATTCTTAGCAAAATAAGTCTGCGTGCCAAAAGTGTAGTGAAAGCAATCACAGTTTGTCCTTCTCCACTTTAAACCCATCTGGAAGAACACCAAACACAGCTGTTAGTAGATTAGGAGCGATTGTGACACCAAGGCTGTCTGAAAGGTAATTATAAATTTTGGTCCAGAATGACGTTAATTTGGTGCAGGCCTAAAACCCAGTGAGGCTGGGACTTGATTGCAGCGTTCGCAGGTTGGATCTTGCCCTGGAAACATTTTGGAGAGTTTTAGGCGAGACAGATGTGCTTGATATATAATTTTGAGTTGAATAATTGTATGCTTTGCGCATATGGAGCTCGAGTGAATTCCCTGCATTGCTATTTTCCACTCCTTTTCTGATAAATTAATTGAGAGATCTTTTTCCCAGTGTCCTCTTGGATCTTTGAAAGGGAGGGACTGTAAAATAATTTTATATATTGCAGAGAGGGTGTCTGAGTCCTTGAAATTGAGCAATATTTTTTCCAGCATGGACGAGGGTGCAAGATGAGGAAAATCAGGCAGGTTCTGTTTAATAAAGTTCCTAATTTGAAGACAGTGAAAGAAATGTGTAGCTGGAATGTTAAATTTAGATTGTAATTGTTCATAGGATGCAAAGACGTTGTCTATATAAAGATCTCTAAGCAAGTTGATCCCAAATTTTTTCCAGATACTAAAAACTGCATATGTTTACGAAGGTTGAAAGAGGTGGTTCTCTTGCAGAGGTGCCACTGATAAAAGATTCTCCATCTTAAAATGCTTACTACATTGGTTCCATATTCTGAGTAAGTGAAGCACAAATGGGGTAATTAGTATACTGCCGATAACTTGCATTTATTGGGGCACAGAGCAGGGAATACAGTAATCCCTCCTCCATCGCGGGGGTTGCGTTCCAGACCCCCCCGCGATAGGTGAAAATCCGCGAAGTAGAAACCATATGTTTGTATGGTTATTTTTATATATTTTAAGCCCTTATAAACTCTCCCACACTGTTAACATTATTAGAGCCCTCTAGACATGAAATAACACCCTTTAGTCAAAAGTTTAAACTGTGCTCCATGACAAGACAGAGATGACAGTTCTTTCTCACAATTAAAAGAATGCAAATATATCAGGAGCAGAGAATTTAAGAGAGAGAGCGCGCGCTCGCAAAGAAAAGCAAACAATCAAAAAATCAATACGTGTGCTTTTAAGTAAAGCGGCACTTTTCAGAGGAGCGTCAGTATCTTCTAAGCAAACAGCCTATGTTAAAATAGCCCCTCTGCTCAAATCTCCTCGTCAGGCGCAGGGAACGTCAGAGAGAGAGCGCGAGATTAAAGCAAAAAATCAATACGTGTGCTTTTGTGCTTTTAAATATGCCGAGATAAAGCGGCATTTTTTAGAGGAGCGTCAGTATCTTTTAAGCAAACAGCTTCTGTGCAAACAGCACCTCTGCTCATACTCCCTCGTCAGGCGCAGATAATGTCAGAGAGGGTGAGATAGAGGCAGAGACAAGCAAACAAACACCGCGCGGGATGCATATCTTATAGCATTCAGGAGTTTTCCGATATCACATATGTTACAGCCATTACGATAGACAGGTCACCAGCAATAAATACGTACATTGCAAGAAAAATAGTATACAGTAAATGTGTGTACAGTGACACTAAACGTACATACATGTACTAAGCACTGTAAGAAGAAAATTATGGTTACTCACCAACAATGACACGATGACTTGTCCGATAACAATGAGTTTAATTTTACTGCACAACAAAGGAGAGCGTTACAGCCCTTGTAAAGGAGCCACTTCATGCGATTGTGTAGCACTGCCGTTGTTCTTCTTCTGGCAGTCTTCAATCCAAATCCCTAAAGCAGATTCCATCCAGACTACTGCCTTATTACATCCACTTACAACTCGTTTTGCACCCTGGTTAAAAGGACGCTGCAGCCGTAGATCTTATATTCCTTTCCTACTTTTTAAATAAAAAGAATCGTAGCCTTCAACAAATCCAAAACGTTTACCTTTTCGGCAATCGTTAACATCTTCTTCTTGCGCTTGGGCACGGCACCTGAAGCAGTAGCAGATTGTTTTGGAGCCATAATGAAGGGCTTGACTATGCACAAAGATAAACATTAAAGAGCACAACTCTTTACACACCGAAGCACGTTGATGCTGAATGAGCGAGATGAGACTTCCTGGTTAACGCTGCATAGCTCCTGCGTGCTCTGATTGGTTAGCTTCTCAGTCAGGAGAACTTAACTGCGTGCTCTGATTGGTTAGCTTCTCAGCCATCCGCCAATAGCGTCCCTTGTATGAAATCAACTGGGCAAACCAACTGAGGAAGCATATACAGGAAGTAAAAAGACACATTGTCCGCAGAACCCGCGAAGCAGCGAAAAATCCGCGTTATATATTTAGTTATGCTTTCATATAAAATCCGCGATAGAGTGAAGCCGCGAAAGTCGAAGCGCGATATAGCGAGGGATTACTGTATAAAGAAGTACTGCAGGATTTTAGTTTTATTGTGGACCAGGCCTGTGTATGTTTATCTATTTGTGTCCAGGTTTTTATAGCTTGTATGTTTGCTGCCCAGTAATAAAACTGGAAGTTAGGTAGAGCCATGCCACCTTCTGCCTTTTGTCTTTGTAGGGTCGCTCTTTGGATACGTGGATGTTTTGAGTTCCAAATAAATGAGGTTATTGCTGAATCTAATTGCTTAAAAAATGATTTATTGATGTATATTGGAATGTTTTGAAATAAAAAAGGAGCTTAGGAAGAATATTCATCTTAACAGTGTTAATTCTTCCCGCTAGAGTGAGATAAAGGGTTGACCATCTATGCAAGTTTTGCTTAATTTTTTCCATGCAGACGGCAAAATTTTGTTGATAAAGAGCTTTGTTTACTTCTGATGTTTACCCTGAGGTATTTAAACTGATCTGCAATGATAAAAGGGTAGGGTGTCTAATCTAATATTTTATGCTTGGGAATTCACTGGAAAGAGTACACTTTTATTCAGATTAACTCTGAGACCAGAGATCTTTTGAAATTCTGTAAGTGCTGTTAAGACTGCAGGCACAGAAGGGTCTGATATACAGTACCATATCATCTGCATAGAGAGAAATTTTCTGTTCCAGTCCCTCTCTGATAATCCCCTTTATCTGATCAGCATTTCAGCAGTGTATTGCCAGTGGTTCAATGGCGATTGCAAACCGCAGCGGTGACAAGGGGCATCCTTGTCTGGTACCACGTTCTAGTTTAAAGTAGTCTGAACAAATGTTGTTGATACAAACTAAAGCTTCTGGATTGGTATACAGTAGTTTGATCCATGCACAAATGTTCGGGCCAAACCCAAATTTCTCTAATGTAGTAAAGATGCCATTGTTTTCTAATCCTGAGAAGTGACATCATACAGACTATATACAATTAACTGACAAAAAACAAAAAAGTTCTTCAGTCCAAATACGCAGAATTGGTCCTCTTAAAAAAAGGCAACTACAATAGATTCTCTACATGATATGTATCACTTTTAATGTTTAATATGTTTGTCACATCAACACACATTATAATAACAGCTCAATGATATGAATTATCATACGTGTGAGTCATTATTTGGCTGGTTTGGCTGCTATTCCCTACTTTATCAAGGATGTTGTAATTTCCCAGTTTCTCTGAAATGTTACATACACATGGGTCAGATCTTCCTTAAATATGCACAGATTTTCCTGTCAAGTTTTCTTGTAAAAATCCCAACTTTTGCATGTAAATTTACTTTTGCACATTTCAGGCCTCTATTTGGGCATACACACGTTTTATAAATATGTAACCAGGACTTTTCCCTGACTTCAGCATTTTCAGTACCACTTATTTTGAACTCACTGCTTCGCCTATCTTCATATTTTTAATTCTTTTATAAATTTTCTTTCAATTTATTACTTAGTTCTTCTATTTGTACTGCACATACATTTAATAACTCACTGTAAAACATAAAGTTAAAAAGTAAGGCAACAGAGCATATATGGTATAAGATATTGTCATGAGTCTTTGACAGTCCTGATTAATATACTGTTTTAAATTTTAAAAAATATTTTTAAATTTACAGTGGCTTTACAGGTAATCTCATGTAATGTGCCATAACTATGTTCTTTTGGTGAAGCTCTCTTTGCAAAAACTAAGCAGGTCATTATGACTATGTTAAGAAGATTTCTATTTACAGGTAAAATTCCGTTAGAACGAATATCTTACAACAAATTTTCATTACAACAAACTATTTTTATGGTCCTGACAGCTTCCCCATATGACACGAGTCTATAGAAATGTTGTTACTACGAAGTACATTCAGCGGATACATACATTACAACGAAGTGCCCAAAAGACCTTGAAATGCCTGAATGAATCATCCACAGAGCAATTAGTTCTGTGGTCACAGCTCAGTTGTGCACAACGATCTCCAAACAAACATTGTAAAAAAAACATTCTTTCTTCAAACTTTGCTCGTACTGTTTTCTGTTTTTGTTTTCGGTGGTTTTCAGTGATACCTTTTGCTTATTGCTCGTCAACATTTGAAAAACATCCATTGGAATTTAACTCATTATCACCCTCCTATAGAAACGGCAGACACGAAAAAACGATAACAGTTCATATTAGGAAAATAAAAACTATACATTTTTGCAGCTCTCAACTGTGGCAAAAAGAAAAAAGATGTTGCCAGTGAATTTGGAATTTCGCCATTGACACTGTCAACTTTCTTGAAAGACCGAGCAAAAAAAAGAAGAAAAATCTCGGGTTGCAAATGTATGCGAACTGCTGCATTTGAAGACGTCGAAAAAGCAGCTTTTATGTGGTTCAGTAATGCCAATTCAAAAAACATTCCTATTAATGTGGCACTCATTCAAGAAAATGTGAGGTTTCTAAACTCTTTTGAGACCTCCCACAACTGGACGACACGCCGAAGAGCATCCCGAAGTGCTATCACCGTGTCTGTGGAAGACTATTTATATGTTGCCGGGGCAACAGCAGGCTCACAGCTCTGATGCGTCTTTCCGCCAAAGCAACTCGATGGGTAATGAAGGGAACAGGATTACTTGGCCATTAACCTGGCCACGACCCTGCCTGACTGCTTTGCCTGTTTATATCAGAGTGGCAGATCACACTGCAATAAATAACCGTGCTGTTCCTGTTTCAAGCTGAATAAAGCTGGTTTTGCTAAAGTACTGAGACTCAGCCTCGTGTTTTGCGGTGTAAGACAGGGACTTATCGCGCGACCCCAATCTTTTAAGATTCACTTCTGTGGCACTTCACTGCACTTCTGTGAGCTTGCTGTTGCCCTGCCCCGGCAACAGACAAACAATCTTACACAGACATGGCAATCACGCTTCAGGACACACTTCAACGTGACCTCCCATTGGGGGGGGGATTGGGGGGATCCCAAAAGGAGTTCAGAAACCTCACAATATGAAGAAGAAGAAAAGGGTGATTTGGCTTCTGATTGATAACTGTGCTCCCCACAACATGCTTCCACATTTAGATAATGTTCGCGTTGAATTCCTCCCACCCAATTGCACAGCAGTGCTTCAGCCTTTGGATTTGGGCATCATTCTTGCACCCTGAAAGTTTATTATCACAAGGGAATGCTGAGAAAAATTCTCGTCAGCATAACTTGTAGACAGGAGGAGATTAAAATTAATGCGAAATAAGCTATTGAAATGTTTGCAAACGCCTTGACGCAAGTTAAAGAAACCACTATAGCTACAAATACAGAATCTCATTACAACAAAATTTTTTTTTAGGTCCCTGGAAGTTCGTTGTAACGGAATTTTATCTGTATTTACTTTTTTAGAATCCTCTGAGGATTGTTGGAGTCCTATAGATTGCTACGATGAGTTTGAGGATTCAGAAAACTTCAGAACACCTGAGGGTAAGTTCAATGCAGTACTGTTTGTAAATGTTATATTTATAGGCTTGAATCTGTAGCCTTGGTAAAAGATGGCATAATAAGACATTTGCATGACACTACAGTTCTGACATAACTTTCACAACTATGATTTATCCAATTCAGGGTTGTTGAATGTCAGGGCCTACCCCTGTATTATCGGGTAAAAGGCAGAAATTAACCTTAGTCAGGGTGCCAGTCTGACATACATCCCACTTAAGCATCCATGACCAATTTAGAATCACCAGGTAACGTAACACACATTTCATTGAAATGAAAGAAAATTGTATTACCTGGATAAAAACCCAAACAAATGTGGAGTGAAACCCTAGGCATATGATTCAAAGCCAGAATGGTGATTCCACAAGGTGCCAGTTTTAAAAACAAACAAAAGTCCTGTTTAACTAATTTAATATTTCATTTTTGCCATCTTTGTTATAGGCAGTGTAATATACTAGTTCTAGTGAACAAATCTTTAAAGTAAGTCCCTGCATTTTCTTTTTTTTTTTCCACTCTCTGCAGATGGTCAAACTTCTCTGGAAAAATACATTGACAGTGACCAGTGGGTAACTTTCAGAACAATTGAAAGTACATTCTGGTGCAGCAAGGCTCATAGTGGTGGCATTTACAGACTCCAGGCTGTAGACACCTACGATGAAGAATGGTGCAAATTCAAGGTTTCAAAGGCCAAGAATGGCAAGATACTACTTCAAGACAAAAGGGGTGTATACTTAAGCCTCCATCAAAGTGATGGCATTGGAGAAATTCAAGCCACTAAACATGAACCGGACACATCCTGTGAATTTCAAGTCTCATACGAAGGCAGAATGATACTCTTCAAAGCAGAAAATGACAGGATGCTGAGCTTGTTTTACCGTTGTGGCGGCCACCCAATAAAAGCGGATAAAGATGTTTCAGATGTCTTCTGCAAGTTAACAGTCAGCAGTGAAGGTAAAACCATGAAAACAACACATTCATTTTATAAGCACCCAGTGTAGGTTTTGTTTATTTCATTTATTTTCAGAAAAGTATTGGTCTGCAACAACTATTTTTAAGATAATATTCCCAATGAAAAGAATTGGTTACTGTGCTTTTTACTGTTAAAAGTTTATGCTTTCAATGACTTCAGTGGTTTTCACTCTTCTGTAGCAAGTAAACACAATTATTGTTTTACTTTTAAATTTGTAGTAAGTTCAGTATTGTAAATCAGTTGAAATTGTTGGATATCTTTTGACAAGTAAACCCAAGTTTGTTATTTTTGCAAATCAAAATGTGTGATTTCTGATAATACAAATAATGTTCAGTGTGCAGCTTTTGCTTACATGCAGGTTATCAAATTCTAATACAACACAGAAGTAACCTGAAAACTCATTTATAGAACTAGTTCACAACAGAGCTGCAGCCTAAACAAGAAAACCTCTTACAACATTAACATGTACACAGTTTTTCTTTTGTTATCATTAGCTTTGCTATGCTGCTTTTCTAGGGTTTCACAAACTCTACATTATTCTCTCAGTGATGACATCTGGGGAGATTAGGGAATCATTGGGGTATTGGTGGTGTTTAATCATCACAGTTGAAATAATGCTCTAAAACAAACACAAAACAGTTACGTAGATACATTTTGACATTTTTAATTTATATAAATGATTTGGATAGGAATATAAGTAACAAGCTGGTTAAATGTGCAGATGATACCAACATAGGTCGAATCCATTGAATCATTACAGAAGGACTTGGACAGCATACAGGTTTAGGCAGGTTTATGGGAGATCAAATGTAATGTCAGTAAATGTAAAGTATTACATATAGGAAGTAAAAATGTTAGATCTGAATACACAATGGGAGGTCTAAAAATTGAAAGAACACCTTAAGAGAAGGATTTAAGAGTCACAGTGGATTCTACATTATCAACTTCCAGACAGTGTTCAGAAGCCATTAAGAAGGCAAATAGATTCTAGCACGATGTGTGACTGGAATTAACTATGAAATGGTTAATACTTCATTGCCATAACACAAGCATTTTATGAACAGAGAGTTGTCTTGCCTCTTGACCTTCCCATTTGCAAGAAATAACCAATGTAGGACATTTAAAGGAAAGTGTACAACTTTAAACAGTGGGTTAATATTGCTTATAACAGATACTGAGTCTGTTCATTCCAGCGGTAGCATTGTGTATGTTTTTGTCTAGGTTTGTACAGTATAATGGCAATGAATGACAAAGTGATTCACTATATCAATAAATCGGGTCTAATGTATTTAATGAAGTTATCCACTTCTCCCAAAATAATAATTTGTAACTTCTTGGGTTTTGTAAATTAATTAAGATTTATATTTCAAAAGATATTATTGAGACTTACCAACTTGGCAGTAATTAATTAAAAATGATTTAAAATTGCATTACTGTACAGAAAGAACCATCTTAATTATGTGTTTAATTTACAGCCCCACATGCTGCCATTGGTAGTTTGGAAAAATACATCGACACAGATAAATGGGTAACTTTTACAACAGACAATGGCTTATTTTGGTGCAGCAAACCCGATGGTGATATCTGTGAGATTCAGGCAGTTGATATCTTCGACGAAGAGTGGTGCAAGTTTAAAGTTTCAAGAGTAAATGGTGCAATCTTGCTGCAAGATAAACGAGGAATTTACCTCAGCAGAATTCGAAGAGGTGATATTGACTTTATTGAAGCTGCTAAACCTGAACCAGATGTGTTTTGTGAATTCAACATCTCCTTTGAGAATGAGAAGCTCCTTTTCCAAGCTGAGAATGGCAGAATGTTAAGCAGAGTTTGTCGTTATGGACAACAGATCATTGAAGCAGCAAAAGATACTCCAGATGTCTTCTGCCAGGTCACTGTCAGTGAAGGTACTATCCAAATCCAGAATGATACAGTTCTGTTGCTTATTTTTAAACCTGAAAAAGTAAAACTTTGCATGAATACATTATAGATTTTTGGAAACATCCTAGAGAGGTCAGAGCCATGTATTTTAATTGATTTCCTTGGAAGTGTGGAAAAAAGCCATTAGCTACTCCACTATCCATTTCCTGCACACTGATTAGTCAGTTAGTCTGTATTGTAATCAGTAAAAATATTAGTATGCTTTTATATTTATCAGTCTGTATTGTACCTATTAAGGAACTCAACCTAACAAAGTGCTTCATTAGCATCATTACCAAAAGATACTGATGATGAGCAAATGTATGCAAATGATTAAGCTTAAAATGCACAAGGAAACAAAAAATAAAAGCATTCTTTAAATATCAAAAATAATTGTGAATACAAATGAGCACCACAAAATATTTTACTGATACATATCATTTTTTTAAATTTTATTGATTTTATTGAAATCGCACAACATTCCATACAAATAGATCAATTTTTACAAAAATAGGATTGAAAAGAAATCAACCCCCACCACTACTGATACATATCTTCTATACTTTTAAGTGCAACGTTTATTGTAGGCCATGAGGTTAAATAAATTTGCTGTGATTGTACTGTCTTATGAACAGTGTGCTGAAATAAGATTTTGGTTTGCAGTATTAAAGATTTTATAACTTTCCAGAAAATTGATGGGTGACTGATTACAATATTTACTTGATGGTTATGCTTTTTAACCTAAACATTATAAAGCATATTTATCACCATTAATTGTTACCTGTGAAACATTGGTAAGGGTGCACCTTAATAAAAACCAATTTTTTCGTTTAAGATTCTTAACATGAATTTTAATGTGGTTTGATTCTAAATAATTACAGTATATTCATTGGTACAAGAACCATATTTCTTAGTTATATTATTCTGTCAGTTTAGTTCTGTGGTTCTGCTATTTGCCTTTATATAATATTCAGTAGTTTTCTGCACTTTTTATGCTTTTTTTTGTCCTGCTGGAGCAAATTAATTTTCTATCAAGGATCAATAAAATACTCTCTTTTATTCTTTTTTGCAGATAGTTTGAGTCTTTTGGAAGATTACATTTGTGAACAAAAGTGGGTATCTTTTGCAACAGACAATGGCATGTTCTGGTGCAGCACAAAGTGTGGTGGGACCTACAGAATTAAGGTTGTTGATACCTATGATAATGATTGGTGCAAGTTTAAGGTGACAAAAAGTAAAAATGGCAAGATCATGCTGCAAGACAAGCGGGGTATATACCTTAGCAGAATACGATGGGGTGATGTTGACTTTGTTGAAGCTATTAAGCCTGAGCCAGATCTATTCTGTGAATTTCAAATTTCTTCTGTTGGTGAGAAAATGTTCTTCACAGCGGAAAATGGCAGGATTCTAACCAGAATGTGTCGTTATGGAGAGCAGAACATAGAAGCAGCTAAGGAAACTCCCGATGCCTACTGCAAATTTTTAATCAGCACCGGAGGTATGTCAAATAAAGCTGGAAATAAAGGAAGCTTCTTTGTTCTCAGTTTTTCACCCCTGAAAGGGTTTAACATTGGACCTCTGAGTACCTTAGCAATAACAGGTTGAAGACTGCTGGGGTCAGCCCAGTTTTCCAGCTCTGCAAGGGCTGGACACCTGAATAGCTTGACAATGGATAAGACCAATCTTGCTCGCAGTTTCCCTCACTGTGAAGGATAAACCTATCGGGTCCTTTTCACCGTGAAAAGGTATATAGTGTAAAATCCTAACAAAGGCTAAGAGCCTACTCTTGCAGGGATCAGAGGCCACCGTCTGCTCCCTATACGCTATCACTGAAAAGATTTAACCTGAATAAGCACAGTTTGATATATTATTGATCCACTTAACACTAGAATGCTTGAAGCCTACGAAAAAACGTGTAATCCTGGGCCACCTTAACTTACTTCTCACCATCAGCATCTTTTGTTTTGCAAACATGTCGATCAGCACAAGCAGCAAGCAGACTGCAATGCCATCCCCCCTCCACTGCAGCTCAACTTGGGCAAAAAGTTCTTCCAGCTCAAGTCTAGTTAATCTGCGTGTGAGGTGCCTAGAGTTGAATAGGGTAAATAATATATCGCTATTTGGAACACATGCATTTTATGTGTGTTCCGTGTCTACAATGATCTATGTAAATGTAGGATGACAGGAAATGCAGGATATGTAAGAAATGTTGACAAAATGTAGACACGAAGTGTATAATGTGTGAAGACTGAAGTCCAAATATCAGATAAACACTTTCACAAAAGGTACACGTATAACAAAACAAGTGCGCATTTATCCAAGAATATAACTGAAGATAAAAGAAATCGGGTTAGGGTACGATGCTGATACGACCACTTGGGTGGCACAGCGGTAAGAACTGCTGACTCATAGTCAAGAGGTTTCGGGATCAAATCCACGTGCTCTCCAGAATTACCATTTTGAGTAGTGAGCTGCTCTTATTGTTACTATTATACAATAAAAGCATACATTTGATTTGAGTCCATAACAGCCATTGTAAATTTATGGTACTTGTAAAGGTTAGCGGTTTGTTAAAATATTTTTATTCAGTTTTATTCTCTCAGTCACATTAACGCTCTCCCCATCTGACACTGCTGTTTTTAAATAAAGACATGCTAAAACAAAGGTAAACTCAGATAAGGGTTCTGCATCGGAGAAAGAGAACAGAAGCCCTCCTCGCAAGAAACGTCCACTCTCATATAAGAACAATGCAGCTGCACCAGGCGTAAAGGTGAAAGATGGCACTGTTTGGATGCAGCAAGAGGTCGGCCGTCATTCTGCCAATCAGTCTGCCCCACACGTGTCCTTCAATGAAACAGCAGGGCTTACTGATTGTGTTGCAGTTACTTAATACGTTTTCTTTAATTTTTCACTTAAGCTGGCACTTAAGTCTTCAGTTTGCCTCAAGAATGATTAAGATATGAAGAGGTAGGGGAAGTGACGGCAAAGCAGGTAGGGAATGAGAATGGTGCCTAAACGCAAGCGCCGCATGGCCGCCCCCTGCAGATAGTTGATTCTACAATACAATAAAATAAAAACAAAAAGAGGAATAACTTTGGAGGTCAATCATCACCCCAAAAGTGGGTAGTAGACGTCACATAGTATATGTGTACCAAATTTCAGGTCAATGGGTCGAACGGTTTGCGAGCTACTGGTGATTTAAAATTCTGGACAGACAAACAAACAGCCACAGTAGTATATTATATAAGATGATTATGAAGAACTTTTCTTTTTTAGTCATGTGTTCAGCAATTCCTGCCATCCTACATTTACATAGATCGTTGTAGACACAGAACACACATCAACAACAACATTTATTTATATAGCTCAAAGTGCTTTACATAATAAAGAAAAGAAAAATAAAACAAATTAAAATAAGACAACATTAGTTAACATAGAAAAGGAGTAAGGTCCGATGGCCAGGGTGGACAGAAAAAACAGAAAAAAAACTCCAGACAGCTGGAGAAAAAAAAAATAAAATCTGCAGGGGTTCCAGGCCACGGGACCGCCCAGTCCCCTCTGGGCATTCTACCTAACATAAATGAAATAGTCCTCTTTGTAGTTAGGGTTCTCACGGAGTCACTTGATGTTGATGGTCATACAGACTTCTGGCTTTTAATCCGTCCATCATTGTTGGAACATCACGGTGCTTTGACTACCACCACCTAAAGGACACTGGAAAAGGAAACAGAAGAGAGAGTAGGGGTTAGTACAGATTTTAGAGCCACCATGAATAGTTATGAGTTGGATCTACAGAGTATCAGGATTTTAATTACAGTGAAGTTATGAGAAGGCCATGTTAAAGTAATGTGTTTTCAGCAGTTTTTTTAAGTGCTCCACTGTATTAGCCTGGCGAATTCCCATTGGCAGGCTATTCCAGATTTTAGGTGCATTACAGCAGAAGGCCGCCTCACCACTTTTAAGTTTTTTTCTTGGAATTCTAAGCAGATACTCATTTGAGGATCTGAGGTTACGATTTACATTACATTTTACATGAAATTTTAATTTTTAAATTTTACATGAAATGTATGTATATCAAATGACAATATATTAATTACCCTCAACAATTCCAGGCACCTCATATGCAGATAAAGAGACGTTGGCTCTGAGAATCTTCTCTGCAACTTGTGCTGCATCGGGGATTGTGAGATAACAGGCTGCTTTTGCTGATAGACACATTTACAAAACAAAAGACACTGATGGAGAAGTGCAAAGGAATATAAGGTTGGCTGGGATTACGAGTTTTTTTTGTAGGCTTCAGGGATTCTATTGTTAAACTGTATTAGGATCCTACAGAATCTGAATAAGTTTCTCAGTCCCTCATTCTCTAGAACTTGCAGCCCTCCAGTGATTGCTAGTGTCAATAAACAACAAGGTAGTTTCAGTGAGATAATACCAAAACTTTATTTCAGTCTGTTTGTTTATTTGCATCGAAACCAGGCATACACCCAAACATTAGATAGACATACAAACTGAATGATTCACATCAGAGTCACAAAGCAACCTTCCTGTGAGGTGGCTAAGTGGCTTTTGGTTGCTGCAATCTTTGTCTTGGCTAGTCATCCAAAATTTACAAATCGTTTCTTCAGCCGAATTCGGACAACTGTTACTTGTCGGTGGAACTACTTTAGTTAAATATGATATGGCAAAGGCAAGACCACAAGTACCTATTTCTTATCTTCTTACAAACATTCACATGCTGGTTAATTTATCTGAGCTTGAACATATACAGTCTAATAGTTACTGTATAACACTCTTTTAGCATTTGCTTTTAGATTTTTAATCTTATTTGTATGCAGCCCAGTATCCTTTTTCTGTTATTATCCTATGAGTCATTGATTCATTATCATGAGCTTGCTGACCAAAAGACCCTTGCCTGTTAAAATCTTATTCTAGTACACACAAATACACATAATCCAAAGTAATGCTAGCTTTCCCCCTTAGCTTTGTAATACAGTCCTGTTTACACAGGTTTATTCACTGAAAAGCTGCATTTTACCTTAAAAATCCCACTACCCACCCAAATACGGCACAGAGTGCCTCCAAAAATGTTTGGGTCAAGGTGAGTCAAAAATAATAAACTTTTTTTTTTTTTTTTTTTCTAATAAACTTTTGTGTACTACAGAAAAACACACACCAGGTGCCTCATGTATAAACAGTGTGTATGCACAAAAATGCCTGTTTCCACAATTACCTCGAGATGTATAAAAACTAAACTTGGCATAAAGCTATACACATTTTCACAACGGCCTCAGACCATGTATATGCACATTTCTGCTTGTTTTTTTAAACGTGTGGCACCCAGTGTCAAAGCAGCGCTACTGTTTCTGTGTGGTTTCCCTTTCTTTTTCATATTCTAATCCATGACATGAACTTTAGCAAATATACCAGAATTATTTGCATACTATTTATAAATTTAAGGAACTTGATTGTAATCAGTCTGTAACAATATAATAGTGCATGGAATGGCAAAACTATTCCAACTACCATGGCTGCTTTAGGGTTGTTAGAAGACATCACAAATAGAATAATTAGAAGAGAGCACGTATTTACAGATGATGATGACTAGCTTCTATGGCAATTTAGATTTACAAGAGCTATCCTATTGGAGCTGTGTGCTGTTAGAATACTAGGATGTATACCTGCTATCATTTTTATGGTGAAATGCATTAAAATATGTATATTACTTTTTACAGATAATTTGTTAACCTCATTTAAAAAAATGTATGTTAATAATTAAACATGGTAGGGCACAGTGGCATGGTGGAAGCATTGCTGCCATGTAGTAAGGGGGTCACGTCCCAGATGTTGCCTACGTTTTCCTGGTGGGTTTCCTTCCAACAGGATGCAGGATGGGGGATTTGGTGTTGCGAAATTGATGCTACTATTGTATGTTTTTGCTCGTATTCACCTTGTGTTGAGCTAGCTCCCCGTCCTGGGATTGTTCCTGCCTCACACGGTATGCTTGCTGGGACTGGACCGTGCCCCCACATGTTTAATACATGCTTTAATGCATTTCATCATGAGAGTATAAAGTATACTGCACATCTTAGTATTCTAAAATGTTCAGAAAGCTTTAATATCATGAATGTAATGTATTTTGTGTGGCGACCACTGCCTGCATGCTCCTGTTGGCGTAAGAGAAAGACCGTTTAAGAAGCATGTAGTGATTAACAACTGGGTCGTGGAACATTTAGAATACGAAGCATTTAACATATACATTAGTTTCGAAGGGGCTTGAGAAAGTCTACTAGATTAATCATCAATTTTAAAATTAAGTTTGCAATGTTCTACTTTAATGACAAAAATAAACAACAAGATTTTGACTTTAATCTTGACATAGGGATCCAGTGAAGGAAAAAAAGGTCTATTATTTTTTTCTTCTCTGTGGCCCTAATACTCTTCCGTATGACACTCAGACAGTGGGCTGCAACTCACCTTTCCATGTCGACTTTGATATCTGTCCACTTCTTTTTTTAATTCAGGCACTATGCAACTTTCTGAACTTGAACTTTTGAGTGCCTTTTCCACTCTGACAACTTCCTTGTGTTGCTTATACCACTGTTTAAGCCACCAAATAGTACATTTTTCCTTGCCTCCATTTCACATTTGCTAAAATTCTTCTTTTTCATACATGCTTTTGCCGTTGTCTTTTAACAAAACATTGAACAGAAAGGGCTAATTATATTGATTTGCATATACAAATAGGCATAATTCTGGGAGGATTTGGAGCGGGGCTGTAGGTGCATGCATGTACATTAAAATTCATGTCGATTGGGATTTATAAAGGGAAAGTTTGTAGAACTCTGCTTACACAATTTCATACATCTGAATTTTTTTGTGTGTATGCACATTTCTTGTTTTGTCCGTACTCCATGTTTTACGCACAGCGTTATACATGAGGGCCCAGGAGAGGAAAGATTGCCCTAGTTTGTACAGTGTTGGATTACTGATATTGATGTCAAGTTGTTTGTCTCTACTTATGCTTATAAAAAAGCAAAGTGAACCTAAGCACTCAATTTAAATAAGGACAGAGAAGTTTTAGAATTTCTGCAGCACTGCATATATCACCATTGTAGCAACTATGGAAATAAATGAGTGATACATTTTATTATGCAACTATAAATAAAGTGCATTGCACTTACATTCCCATAGATCTCCCACCCACCCCAAAAAGGTAGATACCTGTTCCATATGCTTAAGTTAAACATAGCCAGAGAAGTTTATATTGGAATATCTATATTGCTAACATTAGTGGTGCACCATCTGAGGAAATGCAGAAACTGCAAAGTACCATTACAATTTTGGGGATAGTACAAAATGTCTGTTAAATTTTCTCAATCACCATCTGATATCAGTTACTTAAATCTACCATAAACTAACATATATAAATCTTAAACTGTATTTTGTTATTTTTGGGTGTTTTTTTTCTTTCAGTGATATATAAAAAATGATTTCAGAGTAGGTAGGCTAGTTTGTTTGTGTTATATGCATACAAACAGTTCATTTATTTAAACAAAGTTAAAGTAACAGATCAAGATGATTTGTACATTTTTTTTTAGAGTTTTGGCAGTGTTCATGACCCAGTTGTATTAGCTCCAAGGGGTTACATTCCAACTGTTGTCAAAGTTTGAGATGTTGAGACCAAGTAATACTTACACATATTTCATTAATAACAAATATATGAAGGGGAATGGCAGAATTGCTTCCAGATATAATTATGATAATTTCAGAATGAGTAGAATGTCAATTTGACTTATCAAAAGAATTTAAACAATGTGTAATATCTTCTGTTTATGTGGGATGTGTGCAGGATATAACATTATCATGCAACAATGACTGAATTTATTATATGTTAATTTTTCTTTCATGTAGTACTCGGTTGGGAGTTTGGAACATACAACTAAATGCCAGTTTTCCATTTTTGTTCAAAATATTTTTGTAGGACTACAAGGAAATAATACTCTGCCATACAGCAGTGGATTCCAGACAAATGTTCAGATACATAGATTATATCTTTTTAACAACTGCATAAAATTATGTTTTCTTTCTGGAAAAAATGGACTCTGTCATTTACTGGGGAAAAAAAGGTTATGCAGATAGTTAGCCTAAAAGTAGATGCAACAGAGGCAAAATGAATGATATTAATGAGTTGTTTCTCTTTTTTCAATTCCAGAGGCCACCCTAGATCCTTTGAAGAAGCATCTAAATGCAGAGGAATGGGTCATTTTCAGAACAGACAATGGTATGTTCTGGCGTAGCACATGCATAGGCTCTGGAATCTACCGAATTAAGGCAGCTGACGCTTATGATGATGACTGGTGCAAGTTCAGAGTCAAAGCAACTGAAAAGGGCAAGATCCTGCTGCAGGACAAGAGAGGAATGTACCTCAGCAGAATCCAGTGGGATGGTCTTGATTTTATCGACGCCGCTAAGTCTGAACCCGATGCATCCTGTGAGTTTCAGTCCTCCTTTGAAGATGAAAAAGTCCTTTTCACAGCTGAAAATGGCAGAATGCTTAGTAGATTTTCTCGTTATGGGGAGCAGAACATTGAAGCAGTTAAAGATACTCCAGATAGCTTCTGCAAGTTTTTTGTCAGTGCTGGAGGTGCATTTTAAAAAGCTAAAAATCTAAGTACCAGAACATAATGCAGTTTTAAGGATCTGCAGTTGACCTTCCTAAAGAAAAAGGCAAGCAACTTTGCAAATGCTCTTGATTAGAAAATAGAATCCCCTGATTGCAGAACAGTACTTTTTAACTTCAGTGCAACTAGGAAGTAAAAAGTAAAAAAGCTCAGCACAGAAATATAGGAATGTAGCTTGGCAGGTAGCAGGGAAAGAACTTTTATGTTAATGTAAGGGTGTAAGGAAGAATGAGCAAGCAGGATTTTTTATGCTTAAGGTAGACTCAAAGTGCAGAGTATTTCAGGAGACTGTTAGTTGTTGCAGGTTTGAAAGTATTCATGTTCAGTTTTACTGAAAGTCTAAGAAAAGTAAAGATTTTTTTTATGCTTAAGGTAGACTCAGAAAGTGCAGAGTATTTCAGGAGACTGTTAATTGTTGCAGGTTTGAAAGTATTCATGTTCAGTTTTACTGAAAGTCTAAGAAAAGTAAAAAGTTTTATTAAGTTTATACTTCAAATGTAAGGGCTTTCTTTTCATTTATTGTAACAAACGCAACCAGTATATTGCTTGCTTAATTTACTGGAAATAAAGATGTGCCATTTTTCATTCTTTAAGCCTGGTCTTTTAAATACAGTATGTCAATTCACATCAATGAAGAATCACAATAGAGCCATCACTATCCATTGAAGCAATTATAAACAAATTGGAGAGCTTACTTAGTTTTATTGCACATGTCAATTAGTTACTCTGTGGTACTGAATTTTGTGCTGCATTTGCAGTTCTCGTGTCGGTATCACAGGAGAGATAACCTTCCGACTTTACTTGTTCCCTGATGAAGTTTTAAGTTTGGAAATTCAGAGTTGGCCTTAATGTACCACCACTTAGTATGGTGTGTTGTGTATGTATATGTATGTATATACAGTGCATCCGGAAAGTATTCACAGCGCATCACTTTTTCCACATTTTGTTATGTTACAGCCTTAATCCAAAATGGATTAAATTCATTTTTTACCTCAGAAAAGTTTACTTGAGGTTTTTGCAAATTTATTAAAAATAAAAAAACTGATAACTCACATGTACATAAGTATTCACAGCCTTTGCTCAATACTTTGTCGATACATCTTTGGCAGCAATTACAGCCTCAAGTCTTTTTGAATATGATGCCACAAGCTTGGCACACCTATCCTTGGCCAGTTTTCACCCATTCCTCTTTGCAGCACCTCTCAAGCTCCATCAGGTTGGATGGGAAGCGCCGGTGCACAGCCATTTTAAGATCTCTCCAGAGATGTTCAATCGGATTTAAGTCTGGGCTCTGGCTGGGCCACTCAAGGACATTCACAGAGTTGTCCTGAAGCCACTCCTTTGATATCTTG
>JANRMT010062794.1:8180242-8202144 GCA_026402145.1 Polypterus bichir lapradei
AGACAATCCTGTCTCGGAGGTCTACAGACAATTCCTTTGACTTCATGCTTGGTTTGTACTCTGACATGAACTGTCAACTGTGGGACCTTATACAGATAGGTGTGTGCCTTTCCAAATCATGTCCAATCAACTGAATTTACCACAGGTGGACTCCAATTAAGCTGCAGAAACATCTCAAGGATGATCAGGGGAAACAGGATGCACCTGAGCTCAATTTTGAGCTTCATGGCAAAGGCTGTGAATACTTATGTACATGTGCTTTCTCAATTTTTTTATTTTCAATAATTTGCAAAAATCTCAAGTAAACTTTTTTCATGTCATTATGGGGTGTTTTGTGTAGAATTCTGAGGAAAAAATGAATTGAATCCATTTTGGAATAAGGCTGAAACATAACATAAAATACATAACATAAAATGTGGAAAAAGTGATGCACTGTGTGTGTGTGTGTGTGTGTGTATATATATATATATATATATATATAATATATATTGTACTAAAAGCACAGACAAGTATAAAGGTTTGGGGTGTTTTAAGCCCAATATACTGTAAAAGAAAAGTTCGTTTTTAGTCAGTGTTTTCTAGCCAGTACAACAGACAGTCAAAATAAAGTACGTCGGACATTTTATAAGGGTGCACAGGAAATGATGGGAAGAATGATGTCATCTTTGGGGGACCGGATGTTAGAAAGGACCCCGGAAGCTGGAGGGAGTTGTCGACTTCCGGGCACGTCTATGGCGGTGGCGTTTCAGTCCTTCTAGGGAAACAAAAGAAGAAAGGTCAGTACAAGGGACATTCAAAAAGTTTCCTCACTTTTTTTTAACCATATTTATTAAGAATTTAAAAAACAAATTACATCACTTTTCTACAAAGTCACCTTCGTTTGCAATGCAATTTTCCCAGCATTGTACCAGCTTTTTAATGCCCAGTTGCTACTCCTCCCGCCTTCACCGTTTCCAACGAAAATATAAAAGTCTGAAAACTTTTTGAACATCCCTTGTGTGTGTATATATATGCGTCTGTGGAAGATAGCATATCGGTTGCCAGGGCAACCACAGGCTTCCAGCACTGTAGCAGCTCGCCACGAAAACAAATCCGAAAAGATTGCTGTTGATGAGCACTTCATCAATAGGTGATGCAAGCAACATTATAACTTCAGGGAACAGTATTACTTGTCCCCAAAGCTGGCCACAACCCTGCCAGATTGCTATGCTGTGTAAATAATTGTGCTGTTCTTGTTTCAAGTGGAATAAAGTTGGTTTTGGTAAACAACTGAGACTCAGTCTCATGTTTTAGGGTGCAAGACAGGGACTTGTATAGTACCAGGGACTCACATGGTACCAGAAGTGGGGTCCTTACACTGATGAATCCCCAAGAAATACAGCAAAATCCGGAGCAAGATGAGGCTGCGGCAGTCACCGCTGCCTTGGTGTGGCTGCGAGATGTGCTGCTGAAGATGGCTCCCTCAGACGATCCTGAGTGTTTCCTATTCTGTTTTGAACTTATGGCAACATTGATGCGATGGGACAAGGGAGCCTGGACAGCTATTTTAGCCCCGTTTTTAACTGGAGAAGTCCTCCAACGGATTCTCCCACCTGAAAGGCTTGATGGTTATGACTACCTGAAGCAACAGATCCTCCTCCGCACAGCTGTGAGACGGTGGTCAAGGGGCGCCAGTTTTGGCTGTGGCATATTGATCTGGGTCACCCTGTACAAGGACAGATCCAGGACTTAGTTGACCTGATTCAAAGCTGGATCCGTGGGGACCCTTTCGAGCATATTGTGGAGAAGCTCGCTATTGATGCTGTTTTGTCAGGATAGACAAGAGCCTTTGTAATGAAATGCTATGGAACGATGTCCAGTCGCTGCTGAAGATGACCTGCAGACTCGAGGGCGCACAAGCCACCTGGAAACAACAGGGCTACCCAGGCTTGACCCTGATGTTGATCCAGCCAACACAGACCTTCAGAATTACCATTGCCATGGGTAGAAGATGCCAGAGTGTGAACACCATAGTGCGGACTAAACGCAGCTGCTTCTGCTGTGATCAACTCGGACATCTGACTCAGGCGTGTCACCTCCCACCTGCACAAACAATGGCTATCCGTCTGGCCCAGATAGGCGGCTCACAAGTTTCCCCTGAGATGTTAACGGAGAACAATTTTAAGGTCTCTATTACGTTGGCCGGACGAGAATGCTTTGGTAGCGACCGCTGTGTAGTCAGCTGTGACTTGCTCTGGCAGACCCTTATAAGGCTACAGACAAAGTAAACATCAGCTGCATCCATGGGGACATTAAAACATACAAGACTATGTTACACCTTTTGAAATTTAATGGGAAGAACTTTAAGGTTTGGACTGCCATATCTGACACCTCACCCTGGCCACTCCTAATAGGCAAAAGGAATGCTCTCTTCCCACGGGTCTTGGCCACATGCAGAGCGCCTACACCCATAGTAGATAGAGAGGGGCTCACCACCGACAATGTCAGTTAAGGATACAGGTTTGAAATTGAACTGGAGTTGTCCAGTGAGCTGGATGATGAATTCCTCAAGTGGTGACACGGGACAGCTGGCAAACTTTTCCATGTCATTGCATGCACCAACAGCGTCCACAGACCGGACATTCAATATGGACTCGGACGAAGATGAAATAGCAGTGGGAGGTGAGTGCAATACTGCATCGGACACAGTAGCAGTGGGAGGCGAGTGTGATTCTGCAACAAAAACGGAGGAAGCAGAGGCTGTCATCCAGGCGGAGTTTGCACACCTTCAGCATGCCGATAACTTGGATTTTTCATTCAGACAAGCCCACGTTGCAAATGACTCTTATTATCGGGAGAGAGAGGACCCAAATTTTAAAACACCTCATTTTTTTTTACTTAAGGATGTTTTTCTGTATCGGGTGATTTCTGATTGCATGGGTGATGGGCGTATCGAGCAGTTGGTAGTTCCAAGTGAGTATACAGAGAAGATTTTAAAAATTGCTCACAGTTGCGTTCCCTCATCTTTTTCATGCCAAGGTGACCCCCCAAAACGTATTTCAAAACGCTTTTATTAGGTGAATATGGGCCGGGATGTGGAGTATTTTGTAAGACCTGTCCCGACTGTTAAGTAGTTTCCGATCACAGACCCGCTAGTGCACCCCTTGTACCGATGCCTATTTTAGACATCCCCTTTGAGAGGGTGGGATTAGATATTGTTGGCCCACTTTCCAGGAGTAAAAGTAGCTTTCAGTATATGCTCATGTTTATTGATTACGCCACAAGATACCCAGAAGTAACAGTGCTGCAATGGGTGGACGCCCAAACTATTGCAAAAGCATGCTCGGATATGTTTACACATACAGGGTGGTCCAGATCTAATTATGCAATTTTCATTACGCTCTAACTTATTAAGTTTATACATAGCCTGTACCCAACTGAATGGAGGACAAGTGGGACATTCCATGGAAAATCAGTGAATTAATACAATGCAAGTCCATTTTCGTTTATTACAGGATATTTCGAACTATTCTTTTGTCTTGTATTGTTTTGCTGCATTTCATTAAAAGTTGCATAATTAGATCTGGACCACTCTATATTGGTATCCTTCGCGAGATTCTCACTAATCAGGGCACACCCTTTATGTCTCGCATCATGAAGCAGTTATTCGAAAGTTTCAGAATTAAGCAATTACACTCCACTGTCTATCATCCGCAGATGAATATCTTGACTGAACGATTTAATAAAACCCTAAAACAGATGATTTGGTGGGTAGCCCATTACAATCCAACTTCTAGGGATACAGGTGTACCTTTCCTCTTTTTTGCTGTACGGGAGGCCCCGCAAGCATCAATTGGGATTAGTCTCTTCGAACTATTATTCATTTCGTTGCAAGAGCAGATTGCATTAGCAGCACAAGCAGGAGACACAAGTAAACTCTGTGAGTTTAAGAAGGGAGATTGCGTGCAGGTGTTGATCCCATCTGATCCACATAAATTTCAGGCTGAATGGGAAGGGCTGGCAGTGATAGAAGAGCATGTCCCCTGTGAATTATAAAGTCAGAATTCCCAGGTGGCGGAAACCTGCGCAATTTTTGTATGTTAATTTTTTAAAGGAGTGGCACGACCATTGCAAAGTCCTGGTCATGGTTGCAGCGGCCCCCCAGACTGAGTTTGGTATTAGGGATGATTTATCTGACACCCAGAAAGCGGATTTGCTATCGCTAATTTAGGGAAACTCATACATCTTATCAGCAACGCCTAGCCAGACAATGATTGCAAAACACATGATTGTGTTACTATTTCAGGTGTCCCTGTATCGCCTACCAGAGGTAACGAGGAAAGTGATACATGAGGATATCCAACAGATGCTCCACTTAGGCATTATTCAGCCAAGCACAAGTGAGTGACAGAGCCCAATTGTACTTGTCTCAAAGTTCGACGGTTCAGTTTGGTTCTATATTGATTTTAGGTTTGATGCATACCCTATGCCGCTTTCGGACGAATTTGTTGGAAAAGTTCCGGCAGGCTTCATATAACTCCACCCTTGACCTCACAAAGGGTCATTGGCAGTTCCCCTTGGAGGAGTCTAGTTGTGAGAAGACCACATTCATCACTCCGGACGGGCTGTTTGAATTTACAGAACTCCCTTTTGGTCTCCATGGTGCACCACTGACCTTTCAGCAAATGATGGACCGGATCCTGCATCCACATTTCGCACATGCGGGTGCCTATCTTGACGATGTGGTCATTTTCAGTTATGACTGGGAATCTCATCTCGTCCAGCTTTGGGTGGTGTTTGACGGTTTACGACTGGTAGGGTTAATGGCCAGAGTACAGGCTGGGTACGTTGGAAACCCACTATCTGGGATACTCTATGGGAAAGGGTTTACTCAAGCCTCAAATGGACAAGGTGGGGGAGCTGCTGGCAAATCCCCATCCCAAAACGCAGAGGCCAGTTCGTGCCTTCCTTGGGCTCACAGGGTATTTACAGGCGGTTCATTCCCAATTTTGCACATCAGGCCACTCCCATCACTGACTTGACAAAAGACAGAAAGAATCGTAGTGAGAGAGCTTTCGCAGACCTCACAGCCACTTTATCATCATTCCTGGTTTTGTGCAATCCAGACTTTTCAAAGGAATTTATTCTGCAAACGGATGCTAGTGCTTTCGGTTCAGGAGCAGTGCTCTCACAATGTTTTGAGGGGGAAGAACACCCCATCACGATTCACAGCAGAAAGCTGCTATGCAGGGAGCGTAATTATTTGACTGTTGAAAAGGATTGCTTAGTGATTAAATGGGTGGTGGAAGCCCTACATTGCTATCTCTGGGGATGACGGTTTACCCTGGTGACTGACCACGCCCCACTGCAATGACTATACAAACAAAAGGATCCGAATGCCCGGCTCACTCGGTGGTCTATTAGCTTGCAAGCCTTTGCTTTTGATGTTTGCCATCGTCCCGGAGCTGCACACACCACTGATGATGTTCTCTCCCACCTAGCATTGCTTTTCCCACACCAGCTTGGACACAGCTGAGTGTGACGATGCGGGTTCTGGCTCCACGCTCCCATAGCTATTTGGAAGCCCTTGAACCCAACACCGTCGGTAATGTCACCGATGAGCTAGTCAGTGAAGGCAATAAACAATTGAGCAAGGGGAAGGTAAAATGTGCAAAAGTGCTTTTATTAAAAAACAATCATCAAAACAAAAGTGTTCAATAAATAGGGCAGTGCTTTCCAAAATCTTCATTAAATAAATAATCCATAAAAGAACTGTGGAGGTTAAAACAATAGAAAAAACACAATCCTTAAAAATCAGAGGTTAAAATCTTCTCATGGAAGCAGTCTTTAAAAAAAACCAACAAGTCCGGTGCTCTTCTACGTTAGCGTCTCACCTGCTTCTCCCAATTGGGCTTTGCAGCAGGCGAGACACTCTCTGCAGCTGCCCTCTTCTCTTACACACACGAGACTGGAGACCTCCCGATCCCTGGCTCCGGTCTGGCACTCATTCCAGTCCCCGAGACTTGATTTCCACCAACGGCCAGGTCGCCCACGTTAGGGACTCCACCACCAAGCCTCCCGACTTCCGCTGCCATCTCAGCCTTACACGGCTCGTCGCTTTCACCTGGTCACTCCCGCTACCTGGTCGCTCAGCGGGAGCAACAACAACTCCAACACCTGGGTGTCGGCCTAAGGCCGGAGTTATACTTCATGCGACGCGACGCATGCTGCAGTGGACGCTCCTGCTACGCAAGCGTTGTAGTGTTCATACTTGCGTGCGTACTTTACGTAAATCTGGAGGAATCCACCAGGTGGCAGTGCGAGATATTATCACAGTGAGAACATGTTCGGCTTCTCTGTGTTGTGAACGGCCTAGAAAACTTATTAAATTCTGATGACACCTTACCGCAATATCTCTGAAAAGGATGTTTATTGATTAAATCCAGGGATGTGTCCATTCCAGCAAGCATTGGGCACGAGTGAGAAACAATCCCTGGACAAGGCCTCAGCTCATCGCAAGGTGAATACAAGCACACACATACACTGGCGTCATTTTAGCGGCACCAAATCCCCAAATCTGAATATCTTTGGAAGGAAACCGGAGCACAGTGTGGAATACAAGCAGGAAGTACCAGCAACATAACTCCCTGCGAGACAGCAGTGCTATCACTCCACCACCGTGACACCCCCATGTGTGTAATTATTCCCCCATGTGTGTAATTAACAGTATTCATTATTTAAACGAAATTATATGTAAAATGTAACATACACACTTTAATGCATTTCATCATGAAAGTGATATCAAGTATAAATCTAAAGATTTTAAATGTGCAGAGTTGGAATATCATACATTTAATTTGTTCTGCGTGGCGATCTATTGCTGCTTTCCGCTGCTGTCAGGTCCAAGAAGCTCGTAGCGATTAAAAACTGGGATGACGTTTGATGGTCTGCTTTAATGATAAAGTAAACTACGAGGTTAAAGTGAACATTTCGAGATTAAAGCCGAAATTTCCACTTTAATCACAAAATACACGTTTTCACCGTGTCCTTTATTTTTTTCTCAGTGGCTCAAATATAACGCTATACATTATGTTGCTGTTGTTAAGTTGCAAAAATAAAAAAATAAAAAAGACGACACAAAAGATGGTATGTGAGACTTTTAAAATGTATCGTGTCATTACGTTCGGGAACTATCTACATGTGACAGAAAGCCTCTATGCAGATCCTACGGGATTAATGCTTCGATGTGGTGAAGCAAAATAACGACATACAGATGCATTCGTGGTGCTTTTATATTCAAGCGTCACATATTCCCGATCGTAATGACACAATACATTTTAAAAGTCTTACATACCATCTTTTGTGCCGTCTATTTTTTTTTTTTTGAAACTTCACATCGGCAACATAATGTATATCGCTTTATTTGAGCCACTGAGAAAAAAATAAAAGACATGGTGAAAACGTGTATTTTGTGATTAAAGTGGAGATTTCGGCTTTAATCTCGAAATGTCCACTTTAACCTCGTAGTTTACTTTATTATTAAAGCAGACCATCGTAAACGTCATCCCAGTTTTTAATTGCTACGAGCTTCTTGGACCTGACAGCAGGTAAAGTAAAAAAATAAAAAATAGACGGCACAAAAGATGGTATGTGAGACTTTTAAAATGTATCGTGTCATTACGATCGGGAATATGCGACGCTTGAATATAAAAGCACCACGAATGCATCTGTATGTCGGCATTTTGCTTCACCACTTTGAACCATTCATCAAACAGCAAAGCGCGCACATCGATCCCCGAAGGATCTCCATAGAGGCTTGCTGTCACATGTAGATAGTAAACAGAGACTCTGACGTCACGTTCCGACTTTTAGCACACTGCGCCCCCCGACTTTTTGCTGGTACTGCAACTCGCGCACGTGTTGCGTTAATTTCTGAGGACCTGCTCAGAGGACGCGTGAAATGAATGCTGGGAACGCGTGGCAGCCATGATGCGGGCGCATATGCGTTCTGAGCGTGAAGTATAAATCGGCCCTAACACCCAGCTTCCTCGCAGCTGCTCTCGAGTGCTCGTACGCGCACTCACAACACGCATGCACCGCGTGTCTGTTTCTCCTGCTTCCTCGCTCCCTGTAACCTCCGTTCTCTTCCTTTCTCTCGTTCTTTTCTTTTTCTTTCCTGATCTCTCCCTTAACCGACTCTCGCTTCTTTTATCTAGCAAAGGGCCATAGCAAATTAGCCACGGGAGCAATCACGCATGCGGGCAGTCCCAAACCTGTGCACTCGGTGAGAAACGCCCACACTGCGGATTGTCCCACAGCCTGCTACGGTCCAACGCCCCCTTGCTAAACCGCCGCGAGAACGGTAATTATTTATTTAAAAGAAATGGCCTTTGCTCAATGAGCTGTGGACCCATAACACCACACTGAGGGTGAGAGATGTGAGGTTTCTAAACTCTTTTGGGACTCCCCCCCCAAATAAACAACACTCCGAAAAGCGTCCCACACACAAACACACACTCATCCACAACTCACTATGCACATTGTTAGAGAGGTAGGAGGAAAACCAACACTAATATGGGGAGAATGGGCAATGACAACAACCTAGAATGATGGGTATGTGAGACAGAAACTCTAACCACTGCATCATTGTGTTGTCTTTTAAAGAAATCCAAATGCAAGCAATCACTTGGGCTGAAATTTCCAAGGGATAGCAAGCAGTGGCTCAGAATGCTCAGTTAATCGTCCCCCACAATCAACATCAGCATGAAGGCAACCTTAAAAAAATCACAAAAATCATTAAACAACAAACAAATGGTATCACGAAAAAGATATAAAATAACAAAATAAAACAATAATACTTAACAGAAAGTTAGAAAAGCATTACATTAACAGCACAAAACTCAGCACATATTTTCTAGACATTTAAAGTTGTACAAGTTTTGTCAGGTTGTAAAAACTGAAACAAAAGACTCACAAATTAAAAGCAGGTTGTGAACGCAAGGTCAAGTTCCTAATTAACTACTAAGGAAAGTAGAATGTGTAAAGTAAACCTCTGTCTTCAGAGATGCCTAGATGTGTTAACTTTAAGTCATTGTGAAGAGTGGAAAAAGATATGGACGGTAAGTAAGAGCTGGGAATGTGAGATCAGCCATCAGGAGGCTTTTTCTAAAGGAATCAGAAAGACTTCCCCTTCCTGGACACTTTTATTCCATTTTATAGTCTAATGAGGACGACGAGTTCTTTCGGCTGCTCCCATTACTGGTTTCCACAGCAGATCATCTTCTTCCATATCGTCCTGTCTTCTGCATCTTGCTCTGTTACACCCATCACCTGCATGTCCTCTCTCACCACATCCATAAACCTCTTATGCCTTCTTCTTTTCCTGCGGCCTGGCAGCTCCATCTTTAACATCCTTCTCCAATGTAGACATCCATCCATCCATTACCCAACCCGCTATATCCTAACTACAGGGTCATGGGGGTCTGCTGGAGCCAATCCCAGCCAACACAGGGCGCAAGGCAGGAAACAAACCCCGGGCAGTGTGCCAGCCCACCGCAGCCAACGTAGACATATCTGAGTAAATGTTATAATGCTATGAAAATTGAAATGCAAGATTCGTAAATGAAATTAGGGGTATGAAAGCAAGCTTAAATTAAATGGGGTGGATTTTTTTTTTTTAGTGTCATTTTTTTCTGCATTTACTTGCTGTATATTTGATAATTAAACTGCAGTGTTGTTAAACTACACTAAAAAAATGCCATTTTAGTATGACATACAGTATGTCATGAGCTTCAAATTGGTCATTTTGGACATTCTTTATATGCTGTAAATATAGAAAAAAAGTACAAAAAAGTGTACTATTTCACAAACAGTCCTCCATATATTATATTTATGCGCGTGGGAGACTTTTATTTTACAGTTCTGGAATGTTAACTTTGAAATGTCCCAATCATCTGAGGTGACAAGCTGTTGTGACAGATTCCAGAAACTGTGTTACTTTTAGACACACTTTTAGTGTTAAGTCATGCAGTCAGTCATTTTCTAACCCACTTAGACCTCAACAGGGTTGTGGAGATCTGCTGGAGCCTATCCCAGCTAGCACAGAGCAATACACACACACACACACACACACACACACACACACACACATAAGGGCCAACTTAGGATATGTCGGGTAAATTAGGAGCTGAGGAAAGACATTTACTTTTAATTAAACTAAAATATGCTTGCATTGCTTTCTGATTTAATTTCAAGAGTAGAAGCTTGCCATTGCCATGACTATAATATGTCATTTATTACTAAAATATTTACACATGGGCGGCACGGTGGCGCAGTGGTAGCGCTGCTGCCTTTCAGTTAGGAGACCCGGGTTTGCTTCCCGTGTCCTCCCTGCGTGGAGTTTGCATGTTCTCCCCGTGTCTGCGTGGGTTTCCTCTGGGCGCTCCGGTTTCCTCCCACAGTCCAAAGACATGCAGGTTAGGTGGATTGGCGATTCTAAATTGGCCCTGGTGTGTGCTTGGTGTGTGGGTGTGTTTGTGTGTGTCCTGCGGTGGGTTGGCTCCCTGCCCGGGATTGGTTCCTGCCTTGTGCCCTGTGTTGGCTGGGATTGGCTCCAGCATACCCCCGTGACCCTGTGTTCGGATTCAGCAGGTTGGATAATGGATGGATATTTACACATAATTAGCTATATAAAAAGGAAAAGGCTATGAATGACCATTCATATTCTATATTTTTGTATCAATGTTCTGTATTATATTCTGATAAATTTTGCCAATGTTTTGTGTTTTGCATTAAATTTTAGAAAAAATGAACTCTTGAAAGGAGAAGAAATGGAAGGATCAGAAGTGACAGAAATCCCAGTACCTGTGATATACTTACTGCTACTTCTGTTTCATAACTACACTAATTTTAATCTGACGGTGAGTTTCTTGACATGTGAGCACATGTGTGCATTGCTGTGGATGAGCTGACCATAACACATCATTATGTTCCAATTGTGACTGACATTTTAGCTAGGGGACCGTGAAACAATAACAGATACAACATCTGTTTGAGTTCTGGCGCTCTGAAATTTGATTACACTTTATCAGGACATCCTACTATTAGAAACTTTACTGTGAACAAAGTACTACTTTTGTTAAAAAAGAAGCTTTAGATTTGGTAATCTAATATATAAAGTTGAATGTGTTTGTCCAGTATGTAAATTCTCATAGTTGAACCAAATTCTGCATTGTTTTTACATTTGTAAAGAGGAGTATTACAGGTGCTGTTTCGTACCAAGGTATCGTCGTGACCCCCACCTCAGACAGTGTCGGGTACCCCTGTTTGTTTGTCAGATATACAAATCCACACTGTCTCCACTAAGATTGTGTGCAGATCCTCTATTTGTACAGGGGAACATCATAGGCTACGTTTGATTCTAAAAATTAAATTTGTGCCCCGACCCTAAGCACTCCCGTTAATATGAAAATTTTTGTTTATGAGTTAGAATTTAACTTTTTTATCATTGCCCATTTTGTGTACATTAATGGTGGTGCTGAGCATGTGCAGACATTTAGAGGAAGCTGTTTTGATAAGCAGGGTCTAATGTAGGGCTACCCAGGTTTAAGAGGGTTTGAGAGTGTAAGGATGGATGTATGTATTATTTGACCTTGCAGGGCATTAAGGAGAGAATGCTGAACGCATATGGAATGTCAAGGTAACTTGACATTAATGGGATGGGAAGTGCACTCGAAGCAGAAGACACTTCTTCACACCTACAGGCATTAACATGTGAAAAAAGTTGCATAGTTGCAAGTGAAGATTTTAACCACTTTCAAAAAGTACCTGGATGACATGTGAGAAGAGAGCAATTTACTATTAGGCAATCACATTAAAATAATTGTATAACATCACTTGCACAAAGGTTTGTCGTCTTGTCAACTTTGCTGCTTCGTACCCATCTTAAAAGATGCCATCATTGACAGAAGGCATCCAAATTCTAACAAGCTTTACTCTCTTTAGCATCTGTCTCTCTTTCACTCACACTTACAGGTTTGGAACTCTCAAACTCTGTAAATATTTCTAAATTATTTTGTTAGGCTGTTAGGTTGATTCATACATTAGTTGACCATAATGAGAGCATTATGGAAATACTTCATTGTTCTGGATTCATTGTAGGTTGTGCCTTCAGGGCTGGATTAAACATGTTATTTTTGTAATTTTCATTATGCAATGAAGCAAGAACTGCGGTGGGCTGGTGCCCTGCCCGGGGTTTGTTTCCTGCCTTGCGCCCTGTGTTGGCTGGGATTGGCTCCAGCAGACCCCCGTGACCCTGTAGTTAGGGTATAGTGGGTTGGATAATGGCTGGATGGATGGATGGATGAAGCAAGAAAGGATGAAAAAAATATGATAACGGATATATAGATACAGTTAGGTCCATAAATATTTGGACAGAGACAACTTTTTTCTAATTTTGGTTCTGTACATTACCACAATGAATTTTAAATGAAACAACTCAGATGCAGTTGAAGTGCAGACTTTCAGCTTTAATTCAGTGGGTTGAACAAAAAGATTGTATAAAAATGTGAGGGAACTAAAGTATTTTTTTAACAAAATCCCTTTATTTCAGGGGCTCAAGAGTAATTGGACAAATTAAATAACTGGAAATAAAATGTTCATTTCTAATACTTCGTTGAAAACCCTTTGCTGGCAATGACAGCCTGAAGTCTTGAACTCATGGACATCACCAGATGCTGGGTTTCCTCCTTTTTAATGCTCTGCCAGGCCTTTACTGCAGCGGCTTTCAGTTGCTGTTTGTTTGTGGGCCTTTCTGTCCAAAGTTTAGTCTTGAACAAGTGAAATGCATCCTCAATTGAGTTAAGATCAGGTGACTGACTTGGCCATTCAAGAATTTTCCACTTCTTTGCTTTAATAAACTCCAGGGTTGCTTTGGCAGTATGTTTTGGGTCATTGTCCATCTGTATCATGAAACGCCGCCCAATCAATTTGACTGCATTTAGCTAGATTTGAGCAGACAGTATGTCTCTGAACACCTCAGAATTCATTTGGCTGCTTCTGTCCTGTGTCACATCATCAATAAACACTAGTGTCCCAGTGCCACTGGCAGCCATGCAAGCCCAAGCCATCACACTGCCTCCACCATGTTTTACAGATGATGTGGTATGCTTTGGATAATGAGCTGTTCCATGCCTTCTCCATACTTTTTTTTTGCCATCATTCTGGTAGAGGTTGATCTTGGTTTCATCTGTCCACAGAATGTTTTTCCAGAACTGTGCTGGCTTTTTTAGATGTTCTTTAGCAAAGACCAATCTATCCTTTCTATTCTTGAGGCTTATGAGTGGCTTGCACCTTGCAGTCTTACGTTCATGCAGTCTTCTCTTTATGGTAGACTTGGATATCGATATGCGTACCCCCTGGAGAGTGTTGTTCATTTGGTTGGCTGTTGTGAAGGGGTTTCTCTTCACCATGGAAATGATTCTGCGATCATCCACCACTGTTGTCTTCCGTGGATGTCCAGGTCTTTTTGCGTTGCTGAGTTCACCAGTGCTTGCTTTCTTTCTCAGGATGTACCAAACTGTAGATTTTGCCACTCGTAATATTGTAGCAATTTCTCGGATGGGTTTTTTCTGTTTTCGCAGCTTAAGGATGGCTTCTTTCACCTGCATGGAGAGCTCCTTTGACCACATGTTGTCTGTTCACAGCAAAATCTTCCACATGCAAGCACCACACCTCAAATCAACTCCAGGCCTTTTATCTGCTTAACTGATAATGACATTACGACGGACTTGCCCACACCTGCCCATGAAATAGCCTTTGAGTCAATTGTCCAATTACTTTTGAGCCCCTGAAATGAAGGGATTGTGTTAAAAAATGCTTTAGTTGCCTCACATTTTTATACAATCGTTTTGTTCAACCCACTGAATTAAAGATGAAAGTCTGCACTTCAACTGCATCTGAGTTGTTTCATTTAAAATTCATTGTGGTAATGTACAGAACCAAAATTAGAAATAAGTTGTCAGGTCCATAAATATTTGGACAGAAACTGTATATGTCTGTAGTCTTATTATAATTATAATTACAATTATATAATATCCCCTTTCTATTTTAAGCTATTGTTGCAATTAACCTCTATACACAAATTCTGCACAGATTCTACATGTGTACAGGAGAGTATCATAGTTGCTGTTTCGAACCAAAGTATAGTCATGCCCAAAGTGTCAGGTACCTACGTTTGTGTTTTTCAGGAATACAAATCTAAACTGTCCATAGCTTTAGATATTAATGATTACTGATAAAATTGGCATTTGTCTTAAGACATCAGGTTTACGAAACCTAATGTAGCCCACCAGTTTTATAGAAATAAATGGTCCTTTTTCAAGAAAGGAAAACAATGTAACATTGGTTTACATGGCATTGCGTCTCCTATGCCAATGTTAATTATAACTGCCCACTTGTTAAGGTTCTTTTCAATTCCAATTGTTGCAATCATGTCACAGGCAAAAGGATTCAAGAACAAAATGCCACCACTTCAAATCCTCCTTACATTTTGGGGGTGAACTGTTATCATTTAAATCAATCATTAGTCAATTCAAAATGCTGATTTAATTTTTATGCCTAACATGTTTGATCTCATATTTTACAGTAAATGCTTTCTACTACATTATATTTATTTGTAATAAGTTTGTGATGTGTTTTTAATGTTATGTTGTGGTGTCTCTGTAAAACCTGCTGAGAAATAAAACTTAACTACTGAGACAAAACTTAACTGAATTTAAAAGCTATAAAGTGAAAATATTCTCTAATTATAGACCAGAATTAAAACAGAATCAAATAGTTCAGCTTATGATTAACAGCACATGAACAGATGCAGTGAAATTCTTACTTACAAGTCTAATCAAATCACCACCATCGTTTCTGTGTATACTCCTCATCTAATGTAAAAATTTTTATTCACCCATATTGATACAGTGCCAGTTAACTTCTATAACTTTAAAAATAGGAAATACACTTTTTCTGATGTTTATCGAATAAATAAATTGTAAGTTTAAAAATTACAAAAGTGAAAGATATGGGGCTAATGTTGCTCTAAAAAAGAGAATCAAATGATCAGAAAAATCAGTTAGCATAAAGATATATAAATGGTAAATGCATTTAACTAGCATACTATTTACAATTAAACTTGCCAAACAATGTGGCTGTGTTAAAAAATTATCAGGGAAAGGGTAAAAAAATATTTACGGATGTCTACGTTAGTATTTTCAGAAATGTTAGCCTAGGTTTTGAACACAAACGTGAATTATTAAATTTGTCAAAAAATGGGGTGATGCTTCTTTAGCTTTATTAATAATGAAATTGCCCTTTCATAAAGATACTGTTCAGACTCAATGAGTTATTATCCAGCAATACACAATAAAACATCTTGTTATATTTAAATTGATATTTTTCCTAATTAGTCCCTTAACATTTGTTCAGAAATAATATTCCTGTCACCCTTTTTTACAAGTGTAGCTCAAGCTACTCTACAAAAAAATAGTTACAAAGAAAATTGAGGGCATTATAAAAGTAAATAAGAAGCAAATTGAGATATCCTTGTCCTTTTTAATAATTACATTGCATAATAAAATGGCCAAGGAGAAAGGCAAACCTGCAGCCATCAAGTATACTGGAGATAATAAACCTCTGGAGGTCTCAGGCCAAGGCCAGCTCAGCCCCCTCTGCACATCTCAACATACACATAAATGTGGCTGTCTCAGTCCAATCACAATTCCATTTCAGGATATCTTGTAAACTTTTCTTCTCTCCGGCATCACAGGCAGTTGGAGTTGACTTAACAGATGACAGAAATGTGGGGCAGGCACCACTGCAATAAACTGGAAAAAGAAAATGGCGAAAAAGCAGCAGAGGTTACTTACTGCCTAGTACAAATCTAACAAACTGGATGCAATACAATTTATAATCTATAACAACCGATCCATGTAATTAAAAAAGGCAAATTATCAAAGTGGGCTTGTTGAAGTTGTTTGAAATGCTTGATATTTGTATCCTGGCATTTGTCTATTGGCAAAGCATTCCAGATTTTTATTGTGTGAGTACAGAAAGAGGCCTAGCCAGTTTTTATGCTTGATCTTGGAATAAAAAGCAAAGCAATCTCTGAGGAGCCAACTGCAAACTGAGAAATGCATAGGGACAGACACTCCAAAATACAGGCAGGGTCTACAGAGCTCATAAGCCTTATATATAATTATTCATACTTGCAATCAATCCTACATGAAACAGGCAGCCAGTGCAATGAGACTGAGATGGTTTTCAGAGGTTGGGGAAAAAAAAAAAGCCAGATACCTCTGATCACTTGGAATCAGGTACAGTAGAGCCAGACCAAAGATTGAGATGGAGGATTCTGGAGGTGCCGGGCAAGAGGGCCACCCACTACTTCAACATGGCACACATCTGTCCCTTCTTTTTCTTTTTAACTGCTGCCCCATAACACAGCTAGACTCTTCCACCTCACTATAACCTTTAGAAAGATAGACACAGTAGGTAAATGATGTTCATGTACTTAGTTCCAACATTAATAAAGTGTACCCTTAATTCTTGTTCTGCCTCCTTTCTTGGGACATACATAGAGCATTATCTAAGTAAACCATCAAAATTGATAATGGTCTGCTTAGAGTAAAATCTAACTAATATTTTTTTAAGTTACTGTACTTGGGTTTATATTTGAATTTTGAAATAACTCTGACTTTATTTGTCATTACATGTGGAATCATTTTTTCCTTTATATTACATATACAGTAGACATTGTATTCAAATCTCTGTATATCTGAACTTCTAATATGATGTGCTCAGGTGTCGTTGCTTACAAACAGATATCTTAGTTTTTTTTCTCCTGCCTTAGTTTTGTTTAGGCTAAAATTAAGTCTCGGTTCTTTCAAAATCCATCAACAAAGCACAACAGCTTAAGAAAATAAATGTTACAGTATTTTGCAACATAGAACAACATCCCTGTTTTGTGACTGTTGGTACTGATGTGCCTTAGTCACTGTGTTGGTGAGGATTCACACACTGAGGCTTTCCTGTCTAAAATTAAAAAGCCAGTGTTAGTTACTAGACCATATGTGCAAACATACAGGACAGTATTCAAGCCGGGAAAACATTATAGATCAAATAATAAATATGGGAAGTCTTAGCAGGAATTATGCACAAATTACTCATAAAACTAAAAGCCTCAGTAGTCTTACCTCTAGAAACATCACATCTAAGATGAACTGCACCATCATCTCGAAATGAGAATCTTAAAAGCAGAAGAAAAAGACATCCAGTTGTGTCTTGGAGTTCGGTACACAGGCATCTGTTCAGCCATTTAGAAGACTGATTACTTCCGAGCAAGACAAAAAGGGCACTGTTTTTCTAACTGTAGCAATAAGAAACAACTTATTAATAATAAGCAACTCATCTCCCATTATAGTTCAGTTAAATGTATGTGTGTACTCCTCCTAAACCAACAGCTTAAACGATAAGCTCACATGTCACAACAGGTGCCCGGCCCTGTCATTGTGCCACATCAGGCCCACACCACACTTCACTGATGGCTTTGGAGGGCACACTTTAAACCAGTCTTAGTGTTAGACGTGCACTTCTAAGTCTAGTCGTAATTCGACCCCTAGACTTCATTGTTTTTCTTAACTTAAAGAGCAGAAATTGTGGACAAATGTTAAAAACCTACCAGCAAATGTTAATAGGATGTTACAAATGTGACATTTATCCATTAATCCTAATACAGAAAATATTGTGATTTTTACTTTTAAACCACCAGATTACGAAAACCGTATTACAACTGAAAATGAAAATCCATATTGCCTTTTTTCTCAATATGTTATACATACAAAACGCTGTACGTATGTCGCAATGTAAAAAAATGACAAAGTTCACAAACACACATCGCATTTCATTTCACTCCTCTTTGTTCGATTGGAGTTAAAAATTTCAGGTGACAAATATACTTTCTAGGCGTTATGGACTTTAAATGTTCCTATCTTTTTAAGTAAGAAGCGACTTTCCACTTCCAGAGGGAGACAAACTCGCAAAGGAAATTCAAATCTGGTGAGTGACGTGACGAGACTCGTAAAACATTACACATGCGCAGTGCAAATCGGGTAGCGTCATAAAAGTATTAAGCGTAGATATATACTGTATATACAATTCTATTTCTATGGTAGTAAGTGCTTGCGGGAGGCAAATCGGATGGGGATTTGTGTCGTAAAATAAGACGCGCGGCGTGTTGTCACTGTGACGTACCCTTTACTCTGGAGTAAGTGTCAGTTGTCCAACAAAAAGATATACACTTTGTCTTTATGAAGCAGCCTAGCTGTGTGCCATTCTCATACAATAGAGGGGACCGTAGGGTTAAAAACTCAAAAAAACTTAAATCGGAGATTTGTCTTAAATCGAAGAAGTATTTGTAAAGAAAGTTAATTTAATGACTTTATACTTGGGTAACCTGGGTCAGATATCTTAATTTTAGATTAAAAGGTCAGGGAACTCAGGCACGAACTGGACCAGTCCAAGTAGCACTATAAAACTCCTTCCCAATATTTAACACATCCCAGTCTGGTGAGGTGAGGAGGTTAGTGTTTTTTGTACAGAACTTGTAACTAATGAAAAATATATTCACTTACTGCAAAAATTTTTAAATTATTATTTATAATTTTATACTAGTTAGAGTTGTTCATTTAAATAAAAAGATGTAATTATTATGACATATTAAAACTTATCTATTTACTGTAACATGTAATGGAATCTGTTGCAATAATTTAATATTGATGTAAATACTGCTTTGTAAAATTTAAAGATTACTTCAGCTGCCTGAAGAGGATCTGTGTTAGACTCATTAACATTTTATCAGGTAAACAGTTTTCATTTTATTTAAAAAGTAGTTCCCCACTGAATGAACCTCTATTCTTTGTCTCTGGTGCCCGTGTACTTTAAATGGACTTTACTGCCATTGCACTGCATGCTCTTTTTGTGGCCTGTTGTTTGCATACATAGCCATAGCTCCTGGCTCTAGGAAGTAACACTTCATTCTCATTTATTACATAATATGCTGGGTCACCCCAATGGATATGATTCAATTTAATGTAAAAGCCTAACAAAATTCATTATGCATAATTTAAAAAAAAAGCCTAAAGCTTCTGAATGTTAACTGTTAACTGTTCTGTACTTGCACTTGTTAATTCATTTTCTGATGTGGATTATTCTGTTTTAGAGACACATTGGCTGATGTAGTTAGTATTGTGAATTGAGCAGAGCTACCAACTAAATAGGACACACACTGTTCACTCCGCCATGCCAAGTTAAAATTGCCAGTCTAACTTTCAAGACTTTGGCATGTGGGTGAAAAATGATAATTTGTGTCATTCACAGACACATTCACTGACTCCCAATTATTAACAATTTTCTAAGGAAATTTATACTTTGTATGAAAGGGTTTTTAAAAAAGCAGACTTTATTCTGAGTTATTGCAGTTAATATAAAGAATGGCCAAAGCTGTCATTGGTAGGAGATTCAGGTTAGATTTAAATCAGCTCAGAGTTTTTTTTTTTTATCTATTTTAAATGTTTTGTCTGTGACGTACAAAACAGAACTATTTTTATAAATTTCTCCACAGCATTATAGTTCATTGTCTATCTTAACAAATAGTTTATCTGTGATTTACAGAAATATAATTTTACATTTTATTATCTTCTATATGACTTGGATCTTTTTTTTTTTTTTTTTTTACAAATTTCAGCTTTGAGTTGATTGGCGTGGCTTGCCTTATTTTTTCATTCAAATGGTTGGGTGATTAGTGAAAATTAGTCTGTAAACAGTGGAACAAATAAACCACATGAGATGAGAACCAGGAACCAACCCTAAGCTTTCTGAATCAGGAAAGACCGACCATGGCTGGCATAATACTAACCGTTGTGGCAACAGCACAAAAATCAGTCAGGCTGTAGCTATCTAATTCAGTTCATTTTATATAAACACCATTGCAAAGTGCTATAAAAATGTGTCAACAGTAAAAGTTCAAGGTCTCCATTGCCAAACAATATTTAAATTATTTCTATGTCACAAGGGAACAGAATGAGACACTAGAAAGAGCCTACAAAAAATAATAAATGACCGGAATGTACATGCAAGAAGACTGATAGAAGATTTAACATAACAGTACTGTAAACAGTACACAAAAGTCCTGCCATTCATTTTCTGAAAAGAAAGGCTAATTTCATTATAGGATTATTATGGATGTTAGAGCTTAGATGTATAGATAAAGAAAAAAAGAAAGAACAAACATCCCTGGATGTGACACCCAGTCCTTTACAAAAATTGGAGGGGTGGATTTGAGATAGCATGTGGAAGGCCATATGTCAATCGTTCACTTCACATCTGTTGTTCTTGGCAAGGATCACTCTGACCTGATCAGAGCAGGTCACCCCATCTTTTTGGAAAGGTTCCAAGTCCTCCTGAGGGATTTGCTGGCATTCCCAGGCTAGTCAAGTGATGTAATCCCCTCAGCCCTCAGAACATCCAGTGCCATCAAGAATTTTTAGTCAGATCTTGCAAGCCTTGCTGTAGTGGTGCTTTTTTTTCCAGTACTCTCAACCATAGAAATTGATCAAACCCTACTACTGCCTTTGATACTGTCTCCTCTGGGCTTATCTATTACAGTTAAGAGTTCCTTGCGCTTTCCCTCTCTCAATGACATTTTAAGTTGAGGTAAATAAGTAGTTGTGTCATTTCTAAGTTTCCAAAATCAAGTAGCTACTGAGTTGGCAAGATAAAATCCTTTGGCAAGAGTCAAAAGCATAATAAAAGACATTTTTCATTCTAATAAAGTTCATTTTAAAAGTTTAGTGAAAGATGAGAAAAAAAAGTTATTACATAGGATAAAAGGCAAAAAGAGAAAAAAGGTTTCTTCTGCAATCTTAGCTTTTTCTTCTTAAACTTCAGTTACTTTCAATACTTAAAGTTGTGTTATTTCTCTGTGGCAAACGTAACATTGTGTTGGAAAAGTGACTGTTCACTTGCTACCTAGTATATCCTGCCCCTTGACAGGTGGCATGCCAACAAGATAATGAATGTTATTCACCTGTTAGTGGTTTTAATATTGTGGCTTATTGGTGTGTGAGCCTTTATATTGTAAGTGCTATATGGGATGGACAGGCATCCCGACCAGGACAGGGCAAGGTTCTTTCCCCAGATGGGAGGCCCCAGGTAGATGGATGGATATCCCGGCCAAGAGAGAAGGCTCTGCCTGGAAGGGAAGCCCCAGGCAGATTGACAGGCATCCCAACAGGATGTACTTACAGTACCATCCCTGGTCCTGATAAAAGGGAAGGACAGAGAAGGACTGTTTATTCTCCCAGAATCCTAAATGGCAGCAACCCTGGATATCGATACCTGCTTGGATACCAACAGGGAATTTTAGTCCAGTAGTGCAGCCCTACTGGGCTTTTTGAGTGCTGCAAGAGTGTGCTGCAGGGAGTTATTCCTATAATTTGGAAAAAGTTATTCCAATGGGCAACACCCTGGCAACAGAAGTACTCCTGGGTCCTCAATAAAAGGAACTGCACCTCCTTGTCCAGGCAAGTCGGAGCTGGGAGTGGAGACAGGCAACACTCAGAGGGGTAACAGTATGGTGAAAAGAGAGGGCAAGAGAAAGAAAAAAAAGAAACATGGTTTAATTGTTTTACAAGGTATTTTGTAATTATTATCCCTTTGATTTGAACCCAGCACTGTGTTTGTATGTTTGTGCTTGGAGTTTGGGGCTCTGTGGTGCCCCCTAGCCTTCACAATAAAAAGATTAATATATATATATATATATATATATAAAAGTCAAGTTAGGGAGCATGCACTGGTACAGTACGTTGCCGCACCCACTA
>JANRMT010062794.1:8202244-8215623 GCA_026402145.1 Polypterus bichir lapradei
ATATATATATATATATATATATATATATATATATATATAAAAGTCAAGTTAGGGAGCATGCACTGGTACAGTACGTTGCCGCACCCACTACATGTCGAAACAGCTCAGGATCCCGGTTGGCAACCCCCCAGGCAGACACGTGGTCCAGTCTTACCCTCTATCTGCTACAGCCAGATGTTACATAGGCGACTCCTTGGCCTGGTCCAGCCACTTGGGTCCCCAACAATGAGGATCTTATGAGCCGGATCACCCTCTGGGAAACGCGCCACATGGCCATAGTGCCGTAACTGACGCTCCCTCACAATGCAGGTAATGTGTCTCATTCGGTACTCCATGGGTAACTGCTAATTTGACACAAAGTCAAACCAATGGTACCCAAGGATTTTCTGGATAGATACAGTACCAAAGGAGTCCAGTCTTTGTCTTAGATCACTGTATAGCGTCCATGTCTCACAACCATATAGTAAGACAAGAAACACTAGGACTGTAAAGACTTGGACCTTCGTCCTTTTGCATAGATATCAGGAGTGCCACATATCCTTTCCAGCGATCTCATGACCCCCCCATGCTCTCCCAATCCGTCTACTGACTTCACAGGAAGAGTTACCAGAGACATGAATGTCACTGCCAAGGTAAGTAAACCTCTCAACAAGGTCAACACTCTCTTTGCAAACAGACTCACTGCTGATGGCTGTGCCCAAGAGGTCATTAAAGGTCTGGATCTTGGTTTTTATCCAGGACACTCGCAAGCCCAGACACTCGGACTCTTCACTCAGTCTCTCGAGCGCCATGATCAGAGCTTCCATTGACTCCGCAAAGATCACAGCATTGTCAGCAAAGTGAAGATCCATGAATCTTTCTTCACCAACAGATGCCCCACAGCCGCTGGACCCCACAACCTTGCCCAACACCCAGTCCATACAAGCATTGAACAGAGTAGGAGCAAGGACACACCCCTGACGAACCCCAGAATCAACTGGGAAAAACGCAGAGGTTCTGTCTCCACTCTGCACAGCACTCACAGTACCAGTGTACAGGCTGGCCATGATATCCAACAACCTCGAGGGGATCCCGCGAACCCTCAGGATGTCCCAAAGGGCAGCTTGATCAACAGAGACGAACGCTTTGTGAAAATCGACAAAGGCTGCAAAGAAACTCTGCTGATATTTACATTTGCACTACATGAGAACCCTCAGTGCCAGGATTGAGTGTGGTTGATGGTAGACTTCTTAAGCGTAAAACCAGACTGTTCCAGTTGCTGGTAGGTGAGCAAGTGATCATGGCTCCTATTAGGTCGACCCTAGCAATGACCTTACCCGGCACTGAGAGCAGTTTTATCCCCCTGTAGTTGCTGCAATCCAGGCGATCACCCTTCTCTTTCCAGATAGGGACGACAAGTCCCGTTTTCCAGTTAGTTGGAATGATGCCAGTCTCCCAAATAGAAGCAAAGATTGCTTGCAATGCCAGGAGGACAGCCTTACCACCGACCGGGAGAAGTTCACCCCGGATACCAGAGATCCCTGCAGCCTTTACCCCCCTCCGCTGGTTCACCACCTGTGCAATCTTAGTGAGATTGGGTGGTTCACAGCTAATTGGAGGATCAGCCTCAAGGACTGTGGACCCAGAGATATCCAACGTCCTAGCCAGAGGATCAGCTTTGAACAACTTCTCAAAGTAGCCAGCCCAGTGGATCACAACTGCAGTGTCATCCATAAGGACCGTTCCATCAACTGCCCTGACTGCGACTCTCCGAGGAACAGGTTCATGTGCATGTGCATAATGCTTTGATTCCTCTGTAAGCAGGACCTGGGTCGCAAGACCACAGATGGTGTGTCACTTGCTCACAGATTCCTCTAACAAAACGCCTATCTGCCCTCCGAGCCCTCGCAGCTGACCTTCTCAGTTCCTGGTACAGACCAGAGTTGCTATTGAGCCATGCACTGCGACTCCTCTCGATGATATCCAGGGTGTCCTGCGAGATGAAACACCCCCTTCTGGGAACACCGGTAACACCAACACCACCCTCAGCAACCTTCAGGGTCTTGTCACGGAAGGTCTCCCACATCACATTAGGATTGACTGTCGTACCCAAATCTGAATGTTCCTCACACAAACTGCATGCTAACTCATTAGAAACTGCCTGGTCTTGGAGTCTGGCCAAGTCCAGGCTCATTTTCCTAGTTGGTGGTAACCTACTGGACCCAAGCTGGATCCTAAGAGTAGCAACAAGAAGTCTATGGTCAGAATTCACAAACTGGGCACTTCTGTAGACCCTGCAGTTTTGCAAGAGCCTCCAGCATCTGCCCACGAGGATGTGATCGATCTCCTTCACCGCACCACCTGTATTGGAGTCCCAAGTCCAACGATGCGGTTCAGGGCGCTGGAACCAGGATCCAGCAATTCGCAGCCCCTGACCATCCATGGGGAACGAAACAATCTTCATAGCCAGCCCTGTCAGTCCCAGTGGCTGCATTGAAGTCGCCCATGACCAGACGAGTGTCACCTCATGGGCACCCATCAACCACCGAGAGAAGCTGCGAATAAAATGTCTCCCTTGCTGAGACATTACTCGCCACGGTCAGAGCATACACTGAGGCAACAGACAAGGCACCCACGGAGTGCCGTAATCTGAGTCCCATATATATAGGGTCTGGGAATCAATTAAAAAATTTATTAAAAAAAAAATAACTAATTGCATAAATGTATGTAATTATTCTTCTTCTTCTTCTTCCAACTGCTCCCATTAGGGGTTGCCACAGCGTATCATCTTCCATATCTTTCTGTCCTCTGCATCTTGTTCTGTTACACCCATCACCTGCATGTCCCCTCTCAACACATCCATAAACCTTCTCTTAGGCCTTCCTCTTTTCCTCTTCCCTGGCAGCTCATTGTATCTAACACATTTAATTATAAAATAATACATAAAACATGAAGTAAATACCCACTGAATCACAAAATTAATGTAGAATCAACACAAAGGAATTTAAAAAAAAGTAATGGCATAGTTTAAACTTAAACAATAACCTTATTAAACCTGAACTTTTAACAAAATACTACTTGAGAAAGTACAACCTGAGTTTGGATGCCTTCCCATAAGGCAAGTTGAAAAGAAGGCAATAAGAAAACAGGGCCAATGTATTAATTCTTGATTTGGCATAGCATATGAGGCATCTCTTAAATGGACATACGTTAAGACTTGTATTATAACTTCCAAATGCAATCCTCAATTGTTCATCTCCATCAACGACTTGATAATATACTCTACACAAGTGTTTTTTAACTAGTAACACCATGGAAATAACAGTATAGTGCCCCCGGGTCCAGTCCCAAAAGAGGCATACCTCTCAGGTGGTCAAGACCTGTCTGAGGAAGACAGGACTACTTGAAGTACACAACATAAAAGCAAGTCCATGATTGCCATTTTGCATTTACAGCAGTTAGAAAACTCTAGCAGCAAGGAGATGTGCCGAGAGTCCATCTAGCCTGGCTGTATGTTTGTTAGCGACTTTCACAGAGCAAATTGCAATCTCTGCATCCTGTCTCGCCCTTTTAGCACATCTAAGATTTAATGCTTTTTCGTTTGGTAGAATCATGGTGTGCTTTGGGATTTTTTGGGTTACAAAAAGTGTGCCACCACAGAAAAAAGGTTAGAAAACACTGCTGTACCTACACTTTTGGTCCTGGGCACGCTAGCAAAGATCTCCGTAGCTGCAGACTCTCTTAAAAACTGACATAGTGCATTGCTTAGACGGTTATGTTACATTCTTTGCATAAATAGATAACTGCTAACTAGAATAATGGGTAAGGGATAATTATTAGTTTATTTCGTAGAATTTTGTCATTATATTAGAGCAGTCTGCACTGTAAGCTTCCTGGCAGACCTGTGAGTTAAATGCTGAGATACTAGAGACTTGTTTTGGTTTTAGCGCCACTCAAAAGATAACCTTTCATTTTTAGTGCCAGTCATTCATAACTTATTTGGAAGACCCGCGAGTTAAATACACAGGTACTAGAGACTTATTTTGGTTAAAGTGCCACTTAACTTTCTAAGATAACTTTCTGGTTTAGTTCCACTCAAGCATAACTTACATGATATGACATTAATTTGATCTTACAGAAACATGAAATGAAGACAGCGCAATTTTCACCTTCACAACTTTCCTCTATTGCACCAGGACTGCCAAAGACTCACCCTCCCTAACCCCTTTACTTCCGATCCCCTGCACCTATGTCAGTATGTATAAATCAAGAACAAGAAAATGAACCCCAGTGCTATGTATTGACATGTGGTATATGGTTGTGAACCATGTAATATGAAATTTTAAACTTTTAAATTAAAATATTATACTATTTACACAATTTTGGTGTATAAACACCATACTGGATGTGTATGTAATTCTTTAGATGCACCCTTTTTTTGTATTGTTTCGTAATATTATATATATATATATATATATATATATATATATATATATATATATATATATATATATATATATATTGTGATAAAACGAGACTTCAGACATGATAAAGGTTTGGGGCAGCCACCCATATATGTTCCTGGCTGCAAAAGTAAAGAACTATAAGACCAGAGTAGTTTACAAGACTTGAGTCCAAAACAGAACTGAAGTCCAGTGGAGGGGAAAGAGGCTTTATATGGAGTCTGGTTGAAGTGATGTTGTTCTCATGGCCCAGGACTGGAAGTGATGTCGTCCTCGGGCCCAGGATCGGAAGTGATGTCGACCTCGGGGCACGGACTGGAAGTGATGTGCTCTGATTTGAGGCAACAGCTACTGGTGGATTTCCCGGGAAAGGTCTGCAGGAGACTTAGAGTCAGTGCACCCCACCGCCCCCATGGCAGACATGTTAACAGTATTCTTTAAGCCCTTCAGCTACCTCCTATTCACACATGTATGACAAGGCCATCCCCCCCCCACCTCGCCCTAGCCTTGACCCATTGAGTCGGGCGACCTGCACTGAGAGGTTGTGAGCCCGAGAGAGGGCATCAGCTTTGGCATTAAGAGACCCTTTTACAATGAATGAGCGAAAACTTGTATGGTTGCAGGTCAAGAAACCACCTACTGACCCGTGAGTTCGACTCCTTGTGATGGGCCATCCACTTTAAAGGTTCATGGTCCGTCACCAAAGGGAACTCCCGGGCCCAAGAGGTACCGTACGCAACTGTGTAATTGCCCATTTAATTGCCAAGGCTTCCTTCTCCACTGCCACATACCTGGTCTCCCAATCAAACAGTTTCCGGCTCGGGTATATGACGGGGTGTTCAACACCATTGACGCCGTGGCTCAACACGACTCCCAAGCCTGTGTCCAAGGTGTCCGTCAAAAAAAGGTAGAGAGAAGTTAGGGGTTATTAATACAGGTTCTGAAGTTAGAGCCTGTTTTAAGTCACCAAATGCAGCTTCTGTCTTATCAGACCATACCACACTATCAGGAGCTCTCTTCTTCATTAAGTCAGTCAAGGGTGCTGTTCTCTCAGAAAACCGAGGTACTAACCGGTGGTAGTAGATATAGATAGATAGATACTTTATATCAAGGGGAAATCCACATACTCCAGCAGCAGCACACTGATAGAAGTGATCAGTCAAATAGACAAAAAAAGGTAGAAAGATAAAATCGTACACGGAGCCGCTGGAATGGCTGCCACTCGCGTCCCGGCTAAACTGAGAAATGATCGGACCTGCTGATTGTTTCGCGGATGGGGCCATTTCAGAATGGCATCTAGTTTTGAACACTGTGGTTTTGCAGTACACTGGCCCACCAGGTAGCCCAAATATTTAGCCTCACTCAACCCGAAGAAACATTTCTTGGGATTGATCCGAAACCCAGCCTCTCCTAGTGTCCACAATACTGCTGTGACCTGCTGTATGTGTTCTTCCATGTGCTGGACTAGATGACGACGTCATCTAGGTAGGCAGCGCTATACGCATTGTGGGGACAGAGCACACCAGATGCTGGAAAGTTGCAGGAGCCCCGTGTAACCCGAATGGAAGGAAACAATACTGCCAGTGTCTGCTAGGGGTGCTAAATGCGATCTTGACCTTCGCAGACTCTGTTAAAGGAATCTGCCAGTGCCCCTTTATCATATCAAGTGTGGTCAAGAATTTTGCTTGACCCAGCCTCTGGAGGAGGTCGTCCACGTGTGGCATGGGATAAGCATCGAACTGAGATACCTGATTAAGTCGACAGAAGTCATTGCAACACCTCCAACTGTCGTCGGGCTTACTAAGGGCCTTGGCAATGAGTGAGCAATTTGGAGTGAGAGGTGGGAACCAATACCATGATGCGATCCCCCGGATGAAATTCTCGGAGAGTCGTGCTCCGATCATAAAGGCGGACCTGCACTTCCTCCATATGACTTTTTAGAATCGGTTTAATTTTCCCAAATCTATTGCGTAACTGTGTGTTATTTTCTAGAATGTTTGTCGAGGGAAGAGCTTGTCCTTCCCAGCCTTCCTTTAGAATATCCAAAAGACCCTGGGCTGTCATCCGTATAACAATTCAAAGGGTGAGAAGCCCGTACAGGCTTGTGGGACTTCCCGATAGGCAAAGAGAATGAGGGGGAGGAGTTGATCCCAATTCCTCCCATTCTCACTAACCACCTTGCAAAGTATCTGCCTGAGAGTCTGATTGAACCTCTCTACTACGCTGTCAGTTTGAGGATGATACACCACGGTCCTTAAGTGTTTTATTTTACCGTAAAGGAATGGCCTCTGGGTATCGGGTCACATAATCCATGAGGACTAATATATATTTATGTCCTCGGGCTGTGGGCTCTAGGGGTCCTACGATATGGACCCCAATTCTCTCAAAGGGGACTTCAATTAGGGGAAGGGGAACAAGTGGAGCACAGTCCTAGGAGTTAGCCGTAGTTGACAATACGACGTACAGGAAATGCAAAAACGGCGCACCACCTCATTAATTCCTGGCCAAAAAAGTTGGGCTCCAAGGAGGTGGGAATGCGCCAACTCACAGACCTGCTGCTGGTAGGTTCATGGAATCAACAGCAATTTCCAGTCCTCTCCCTCAAGCTCCGCGACAAGATATAATAGGTAATTTTCTATTACGAAGCGAGGTCCCTGTGGCATGGGCTGATGAGTGAGTTGGCCATTGACTAGAACAATTGCATGCTTCGAGTGTTTCAGAAAGTCGTCGTTCCATTGCTCTCTCTTGAAAGAAGCCGGTGTTGTTTTAAATGGAAACTGCAACTCAGAGAGGGGATCTGGTCTGACCTCAAGGGGCGGGGATTCCTCCCTACCCGTCGGGGCGCAGTCAGATGATGCAGCTGCCCACAACGGGCCAGGAGTCTCCGCGTCCACCTCTCGGACTTCCATCTTACTCTCTGCTGGCTGGCTACACGGTGTGGAGGCAGCTTGAGACAAGTCACTCTCATCTATTGCAAGGCTCAACAGCTGACTGGGAGTACTCAATAGTCTACCGCATTTACTGTCAGACCAGTCCCGCCCTAGAATCACAGAAAAAGTGGGTTTGGGAAGGACCGCCATGGGGAATCTTTTTAGCGTCCCTCCCTGAAAAATGTAACACGGGGCAGATTTATATACATGGACTTCTCCATGTACACACGTGAGACTGATTTTTTGTTTAGTCAGCTGTCGCGGTAAGACATAACAGGAAGCAACAATGGAGACTTTACTGCCGGAGTCAAACAATGCCGTGACTTTATAGTCAGTGAGCACTTCTCTGGTATGCAAGGCTGTCAGGGGGTTGCTAAGGGCACATAAACTATATCCTCGCATCCACCTGCATTCCGCCTCGCTCCCGGACAGGTTGCATGCCAAGAGGCCTGGGGACTTTGGAACAGGCTCCGGTTTATGTGGGAGAGGCTTATTATGTGGGACATAATCCCTAGGGGTTCCACTAGAGGGCAGTTCTGCTCTCACATTTCGAGGCTGGCTTTGTTTTCTTTAGGAGCTGTATAAGCTCATCCACAGAATGGAAGTCTCCCAGGCTGGGCAAAGTTCTGAGGTAAACGTTGTAGCAGCAGGAAGCAGGCGACCTGCTTCACGATCTGAATGGTGGTTAGATCAAATGGCCATAGCCACAGAACAACCTGTTCCCAGAGAGTCATAGCCTGCTCAGGGATCAAGCTCTCTGGTTTGAATTCCCAGTGCCTTACTATCTTTACCTGCCTGCCCAGGGAAAGCCCATTTTTACCAGGGATCTTGGTCCCAATGGACAGTTCAGCTCTCTGACCCCCTGACGCACTCCCCATCCAGTAACTCGGCCCCAGTACTTTCCTACCTGGTTTGCTTTTGGGTTCTGTCTCAGTTTCTTCTGGGACAGCATCCTGCCAACTACACCAATGTGACAAAATGAGACTCCAGACATAATAGGGGCAACCACCCATATAATATGTTCCTGGCTGCAAAAGTAAAGAATTGTAAGACCAGAGTAGTTTACAAGACTGAGTCCAAAACAGAACTGAAATAGGGAGTCTGGGGGAAGTGATGTCATCCTTGGGTCTGGGACCGGAAGTGATGATGTCCTCGGGCCCAGGACCAGAAGTGACATGCTCTGAGTTGAGGCACCAGCTACTGGCAGGATTTCCCGGGAAAGGTCTGCAGGAGACTTAGAAAAAGAGTCAGTGCACCCCACCGCCCCCATGGCGGACATGTTAACAGTATTCTTTAAGCCCTTCAGCTGCCTCCTATATACAGTTGTCACAAAGTAGACACTTGGTGGCGCTGTTGCTCATCTGTAACCCAACAGACAAACACTGGACACAGTTTAAAAGTGCTAAGAATATTTTTTACTTTCTTCTCAATAGTGCCCCAAAGCACCTCCACCACAACAAACCGGCAATAACTATAATAACAATACAATAATTAAACAATTCTCTCCTCCTAGCAGCTCTGTCGCACTCCCTCCCAACTCCGGCTCTCTTGCTGGATTTCCACTAGTACTTTATATAGTTCTTGACCCAGAAGTGCTTCTGTCCTTCCTTCCCCATGACTTGGAGTACTTCCAGGTTATATTGGAAACTGAAGTCCCCATGTCTCCCTGCAGCATCCCCTGGCAGCATCCACGGTACCCAGCAGGGCAGTGAAGCCGAACTCCATCTCCCTGTGTGAATCTGGGGCACTGCTAAGCTACAGGGAAGTTACCATCTAGCGTCCTGAGGGTTTTGGCCGGGTTGAGCTGCCGTCACACATCTAATATATATATTAGAAAATTATGTATTGGCACATTAGAACAATCTAGATAAGAACAGAACCATTCTGCCATCAAAGCCCGGCAGTCGTATCCACTTGATTCTTCTAAAATATTAAGTCTAGCTTTGAAGGTCCCTAAAGTTGTATTGTCATCTACACTACTTGACAACTTGTTTCATGTGTCTATGGTTCTCTTTGTGAAGAAAAACATCCTAATGTTTGTACAAAATTTACCCCTAATAAGTTTACAACTGTGTCCCGGTGTTCTTGTTGAACTCATTTTAAAGTAACAGTCTTGATCTGCTGTACTAATTACCTTCATAATTTTAAACCGTTCAATCATATTTCCCCTTAATCACCTTTTGCTTAAACTAAACTAAAAAGGCTTCGCTCTTTTAATCTTTATACTCATAGCTCATCCCCTACATTCCTAGAATCAGCAAAGTTGCTCTACTCAGGACTTTTTCTAGCACTGCTATGTTGTTTTTCTGTAGCCTGGAGACCAAACCTATACACAGTACTCCAGATGAGGTCTAATCAATGCATTGTAAAGCTTGAGCACAACCTCCTTTGACTTTAACTCTATATATATTGCTTCATAACTTAACATTCTGTTAATGTCTTCTGAACACTGTAGTTGATAGTGATGAGTCCAATGCAACCCCTAAAGATCACCCACTGTATATTTAAACCTCTTTTAACATTTTTATTTGCTACATGTTATACTTCACATTTACTTACATTAAATTTAATCTGCCACAAACCTGTCCAAGCTTGTCTGCTGTCCAAGTCAATCTGTAATGATTCAACTGCCAAATCATTTATATAAGAACACAAGAAATTTGATTAATGAGAGAAGACCATTCAATTCAGTCCATCAATCCTGTTTGATTAGCTAATAGCTAAGCTGTCCCAATATCTCATCCAGATTCTTCTTAAAGGTTGTCAACGTTTCTGCTTCAACTACATACATGTCTTGGTAGTTTGTTCCAGAGTCTCACAACTCTTTGCATAAAGAAGTGCTTTCTGGCTTCAGTTTTAAATGTACTCCCCCTTAATTTCCACTGATGTCTTCAAGTATGTAATTCACCGTTAAGCTGAAAGGATGTTGCTGGATCTACTTTATCAGTGCCTTTGAGGATTTTAAATGCCTGAATTAGGTTCTCCACGCAGTCTACTCTGCTCGAAATTAAACAGGTTTATTTTAGACTAAACAGGTTAAAAAAAGTGAGGATGTAGTATGAAAACAAAGTCCTCCAGGACACGAACCCTGAGTGCTCAAATTCCAGGCTGCAGACTTAATAGCGGCAGACTGTGCCACCTTGCTTCTGTATATATATATATATATATTTAAAAAAGCTGCCACACTAGTACGGACCCCTCTGGGACACCACTCTATATATATTTAAAAAAGCTGCGACATTAGCACGGACCCCTGTGGGACACCACTCTTAACTACACCCAATTCTGATAGGGTTCCTCACATCATAACCCTCTGGTTCCTGAGCCAGTTCTGCACCCATCTACACAAAACACCCTGACCTCCCACTTTTTAGTTTGTTGGTCATCCTCATATGTGGCACCTTATCTTTCTGAAAGTCAAGATAAATAATATACTATGCACCACTTTGATCATATTCATTTGTTGCTTCCATGCTGACTGTTCAGTAAAAGTCTTGTTCTTGCCCATGTATTTCTCAGTCTGATCCTAGTATTGTGTGCTCTTTGGCAATTTTAATTAGACTGTTCTGTGAATAACAAAAGTAATCTGGTGCATATCAGGATATATTTTCAGTACATTTAAATAAATGAACATACTTGTTTTAAAAGAACTGTTCCAAGCTACAAGACAATGAGTATTAAACTGTAGGGAGTGAGATGAATTTTAGCTTGGTTAATGATCAGTCTTGCATGTTGCCTTCTGCATGTTCCTTTAAGGGAGCGATAGCTCCCTAGTTGGAATAAGTTCTTTTGTAATTGCAGTGTTTTAAGTAACCGAAAACTACAGTGGGTACAGAAAGTATTCAGACCCCCTTCAATTTTTCACTCTTTGTTATATTGCAGCCATTTGCTAAAATCATTTAAATTATTTTTTTTCCTCATTAATGTACACACAGCACCCCATATTGACAGACGAAAAAAAGAATTTTTGAAATTGTTGCAGATTTATTAAAAAAGAAAAACTGAAATATCACATGGTCCTAAGTATTCAGATCCTTTGCTGTGACACTCATATATTTATATTTGTGTGGAGTTTACATGTTCATCCTTGAGATCACCTTCATTTGAGTCCAGCTGTGTTTGATTATACTGATTGGACTTGATTAGGAAAGCCACACACCTGTCTATATAAGACCTTACAGCTCACAATGCATGTCAGAGCAAATGAGAATCATGAGGTCAAAGGAACTGCCTGAAGAGCTCAGAGACAGAATTGTGGCAAGGCACAGATCTGGCCAAGGTTACAAAAAAATTTCTGTTGCATTTAAGGTTCCCAAGAGCACAGTGGCCTCCATAATCCTTAAATGGAAGACGTTTGGGACGACCAGAACCCTTCCTAGAGCTGGCCGTCCGGCCAAGCTGAGCTACCGGGGGAGAAGAGCCTTGGTGAGAGAGGTAAAGAAGAACCCAAAGATCACTTTGGCTGAGCTCCAGAGATGCAGTCAGGAGATGGGAGAAAGTTGTAGAAAGTCAACCATCACTGCAGCCCTCCACCAGTCAGGGCTTTATGGCAGAGTGGCCTGTCGGAAGCCTCTCCTCAGTGCAAGACACATGACAGCCTGCATGGAGTTTGCTAAAAGACACCTGAAGATTCTCTGGTCTGATGAGACCAAGATAGAACTTTTTGGCCTTAATTCTAAGCGGTATTTGTGGAGACAAGCAGGCACTGCTCATCACTTGTCCAATACAGTCCCCACAGTGAAGCATGGCGGTGGTAGCATCAGGCTGTGGGGGTGTTTTTCAGCTGCAGGGACAGGACGACTGGTTGCAATCGAGGGAAAGATGAATGCGGCCAAGTACAGGGATATCCTGGACAAAAACCTTCTCCAGAGTGCTAAGGACCTCAGACTGGGCCGAAGGTTTACCTTCCAACAAGACAATGACCCTAAGAACACAGCTAAAATAACGAAGGAGTGGATTCACAACAACTCTGTGACTGTTCTTGAATGGCCCAGCCAGAGCCCTGACTTAAACCCAATTGAGCATCTCTGGAGAGACCTAAAAATGGCTGTCCACCAACGTTTACCATCCAACCTGACATAACTGGAGAGGATCTGCAAGGAGGAATAGCAGAGGATCCCCAAATCCAGGTGTGAAAAACTTGTTGCATCTTTCCCAAGAAGACTCATGGCTGTATTAGCTCAAAAGGGTGCTTCTACTAAATACTAAGCAAAGGGTCTGAATACTTAGGACCATGTGATATTTCAGTTCTTCTTTTTTAATAAATCTGCAACAATTTCAAAAATTATTTTTTTTGTCTGTCAATATGGGGTGCTGTTCTGTGCACTTCTGTTTTTATGGGATCATTTATTTATTGAAGGATTCTGAAAGCACTGCACTTTATTTAATTTGGACTTTGTTTTTGATTGTTTTGTTGATTTTTATAAAAGCACTTGGCACTTTTTACACCACCCCATCTGCTCCATTGTAGTGCCTCACTGTCGTGCTCATCAGTAACATTACCGACGGTGACGGGTTTAAGGGCTCCCGGAAGTGAGATGGGAGCATGCAGCGAACCCACATTGTCACAGACTTTACCTCAAAACTGTAATCTCCTCTCCACCCATTTCCTCCTCACTTTCTTCATGCCAGAACTCGACTCATGCAAGGTTAGTTTTCTTGGTTGTTTATGGTTAGTCTATGTATAAATTTTTTAAATGTTCATTTTTTTCCCTGTGCTTAAAACTCATGAAAAAAGTGTTTACAGAGAGTGTGGTTCATAAGGCTGTAGCGTGAACTCTTGCAATGTTAGTTTTCTCTGTTCAAGGTTTTCTCAATGTTATTCAATGTTTTTTACATTTAGTTTACTACTAGCAGAATACCCGCGCTTCGCAGCGGAGAAGTAGTGTGTTAAAGAAGTTATGAAAAAGAAAAGGAAATATTTTAAAAATAACGTAACATGATTGTTAATGTAATTGTTTTGTCATTGATATGAGTGTTGTTGTCATCTCTCTCTCTCTCTATCTCT
>JANRMT010062794.1:8220623-8248553 GCA_026402145.1 Polypterus bichir lapradei
TCGCTCGCTTCTAATTGTTTCGCTGCCTTCTTAATTATATAATGCATGTTTTCTAAAGCGCGTTTTGTAGCTCTTCCTGGCTTTCTACGTAATGCGTGATTACGTGAGAGGCGTGATGATGTCATACGAAACTCCGCCCCTCCAGCTGAACTCCATTACAGTAAATGGAGAAAAACAACTTCCAGTTATGACCATTACGCGTAGAATTTCGAAATGAAACCTGCCCAACTTTTGTAAGGAAGCTGTAAGGAATGAGCCTGCCAAATTTCAGCCTTCTACCTACACGGGAAGTTGGAGAATTAGTGATGAGTCAGTCAGTCAGTCAGTCAGTCAGTCAGTCAGTCAGTCAGTCAGTCAGTGAGTGAGTGAGTCAGTGAGGGCTTTGCCGTTTATTAGTATAGATTACACTGTGCATTCTATGGTATAATTAACTATTTTTGTGCTTAAAAACCTTTAAAAAAATATATTTACATACAGCTTGTACGGTCCAGAACAGATTAATTGTATTTACATACCATCCTATGGGGGAAATTACTTCGGGTCACAACCAAATTGGGTTGCGACTAGAGTTTTGGAACGAATTACGGTCGTGACCCGAGCTTCCATTGTACCTGTAACATAAAAGAGGCTGGCTGTTAACTGATCAGAGTTCTTATTTATCCTGGCACAGATATAGTTTTACAATACCAAGTCTTTAATGTGATATTTGATGTTGATTGTGATCATTTTTCCAAGGTTTTCTCAGTGTGTCAGCTACAATTTCATAGGGAAAAGAAGGAAAAAGCATTACTCTTTCTAGCACAAGATTTTAGATGCTGAAATTCCCTTCTAGAAGTAATGATGGCTGATTCTCAGTTTTCAGACTGGGCTCAGTGATTGGCTTGGCAGACTATATCTCAGCTTTCAAGGTCCACAAAGTTAAGAGGTGGTCAACTTTCAGCTTCCCAAATAAAGAGCAGCTCATCAGCTTTTTAGTTTCAGAGATAAGTGATTTCAGAGATTTTCAGTCATTTTGGGGTGTTTTCCCAGAGAGTCCCTTTTAGAGTTTCCTCAGTGTTAACATGAGGCAGTGGCCCAGAGATATGAGTGAACCTAGTTTTTGAAGGAATATTTAACACCTTCTGATTGGATTAAAGTCACTTTCAGTTACAAAATAAGTGCCTTTCTCATAGGTGTGTTGTTTTGTCCATCAAAGTTGTCATCTGTTGAATTATATTTCTTTGTTTTACGTGTCTTTACGTGTCTATTTGGGACCTTCTGACCTGAAAGGGGTCTGTAGGGCGGCCTTTGCAAAGATGTGAGAGTAACTTGTGATTTAAATCTTTGTTATGAAGCACAGGCTGGTCCTGGAATGAAGAGTTCAGTCTTTTATTTTAAAATGCAAGCTGAGGGAGGGTGGATGTCTGCGTCCCTTATAAATCTGCTTTGTGAACAAGCCTGATGTTCCACACAAAATCCTAGCAGAATGGGCATTCCCCACTTTGTTCTGCAGCATTATAGTAAAAAATGAACAATTATTTGTCTATGGCTTTCATTAATTATAGATTTATAGGTTTATAGGGTCAGTATTGTCATATGCAAGAAAGTACAGTGAAATTAATTTATTAACCAGCATGCAAGATGTCCTTACTCTCCAGTGCCATGATTATTGGGTGTAACTACTTTACAAGTGAAACAGCAAAACATCTATATAAAATACTGCATAGCTGTTCTGGAGCTTAATGTGTAATGATGTCTATTTTTGGTTGACTCAAGTTAATTTTGAACTATCATCCATGCAGGTAACACTTTTTGAACTCAGGAAATATTTAGGAATAGTCAAGTAAAGTCTTTTTGACAGGTTTGGGGGAATTCTTGTGGCATGTTCATGGGTTTTTTTCCTCCAAGTACTCTTCTTTGATCTTTCATTCCAGAAGTCAAGTTTAGATTATTTTTTTACTGATTCAGCTCTTATTTTATATTGGTCAATGTTGTCACACGGTGGTATGCTGTTTAAACTAATGCAATTTTCATTCCAAAATTGTAAGAAAGGTGAGTGGATGAACTTTGCATAATGGTTTAACCCCTACTATCCACTTTGAATCAGTTTTTGGAATGAACAATGATAGAATAAGAAAAATAAATGATGAATGCAGGGATATACCATATTAAAATCTTAAGGTGATCCAAACATAATGTTTGTGTCTGGGAGACAGGAAGTATAACTGAGGCAGAGCTGAATCCAAGGTGCATTAAAGGTGTGAACGCTCCCTTTAACTGTATTAATTATGAACAAGTTCAATCAATGGCACTAGGGCAGGTAGATGGAGGCATAGAAAATAAACCTTCATAAAGCTTGTTTTAGTCCTTAAAAAGGCAGAAACAACACACAGATATTAATGAATATGGAGATGATGATGTGTTTTAATTGTTCACTTACTTAATAAAAGCACACAAAACTCCCAATGGGACCCCCCCCAAGTCTTTTTTTAAATAAACATTTTAATAATGAGCCCAAAATTTTAAGGGTTTTCCCCACTCTTAGATTTAATATACATTTTGTAAGAATAATTAATCTATATGTATCACACTTGCTAGATTAATGAGTTGTATTCCACTTAAAACCATGTAAATATGGTCAGCCTTATATACAAATACAGAATATATCACAATTTTACACTATTACCACAAATAGTACAATTGGCACACTCAAATTCATTGGTACCATTCAGAGATCATTTATAGTTTTGCTCTAAAAGTATGCTCTGTCAAGCACACAAATACGAGTTTGTACAAAGCTGACACATAATCTGAAAAGGTGTCAAAAAATATTGAGCAAAGCTCACTTTCTACAGGATAATTTCAGTGCATTTGATAATTTTTTGTATACCAAAATATTGGTTAAAAAACTAAGTAATATACCAGTTTTTTGAAACAAGACTGGCACAGTAGTACAGCGGTTAGTACTGTTGTTTCACAGATCTAGTGTCCTGCTTTTGAATGCCATGTCTGCATTGAGTGTCTGCTTTGTGGAGTTTTCCCCATGTCTCTGTGGTCATGAGTGTATGCATAAGTGAGAACCAGGAATAGACTGGCTCCATGCACACAGTGCTCTTGGTATCGGCTCCAGTGCTCCACAACCTACATCTTTTCATGTAATATATGTCATAGAAGATTTTGAGGTGGTTATTTTAAGGGTAAGGAGGACAGATGTTTGAAGATAAGATTGTCATACTCTTTAATAAAGGCGCTAGAGAGTGGCGATGTGTTGCATGATGATTAGCACTGTAGCAGTGCTACAACTTGATGGACTTCATTTCCCAGCTGCCCCGAAGAGTAATGCCCTCGCTGAATGTCAGCAACGGGCGCATGAGCTGCTGGGGACAGCACTATTGTTTGTTTGTTATCACTGTTGCAGTTTGCCTGTGTAGATATTATGTGGTTGTCCTGCATTACTGTTGTATTAGATGCAAGTTTTGTCTCATGCCTGTCTTCGTTGGAGGGAGTGCTACCATGTATCTCAACACGAAACGCTTCAGAAACAGTAGGACAAACTTTATATCCATCTCTACAGTTCACAAGATCTGCCACCGACCCAAACCCCGCTTAAATTTGCATCCGTTACATGGGAGAGATTCATGGACAGTGTTGTAGGTGTGTATTGTTGGGCATTGTCTTTGTTATCTCTGTAGGGGAAGGGGATGGTTGTCTAATTATTGTTATATTTGATTTCCATTTAATTTATTATTCATTCATTTATTTGATTTAGTGGATTTGTGTCTATGTCCGTGAGTGAATGCGGGTCAGACCAAGGCTGGGTGAGTTCCTGGAATCCCTGCCAAAGAAATAAATCCCATCCCATCAGCGGTGTGAATCTGAGCAGCACCAGACTGCTACAGCATGAGCAAGAATTTCACACTGTATAGTTGTCCATCGCTATAAGCACATTTAAAAACTATTTGAATTAAAGCTAGAAAAATGTACACATTTTCTGATTAATACTTCTGTAACTGCTGTGCTTATCCTAATTCTGTTGTATTGTCTCGTACTTCGTAAGTCATAGGACAAAACATGCTCCAATCTGCCTTAATCCAGTTTAGGGTTGTGGGAAGGAGAAGCTTATTCCCGGCAGTACTGGGTACAAGGCAGAAACCGCTCTTACTAATCATCTTGACCGCTCAAATTTAGATTAGGTTTGGAACTGTGACTATGCTGTTTAGAAATTACTGTGGCCTTATTTATAGATAATTACCACTTCAGACATCCAAAGGTAAGTTTTGGTGTTAAAAATTAGGTTGAATGGCATTAACGGCTAAATATGTCCTGTAGGCAAATGTACCATACAATCACTTAGTTAATTAGTTATCAGTTTTTGCCTTTGGCAAGGCAATGCTAGTAATTAATGAAAACAATTAACAATACACCCACCCAAGGGATGCCAAATTAATGTAGGCTAAGTGAGAGATCTGTTTAACTTTCTAGCTGGGATGTCAGAAATATGATGAAATGTGTACAATTTATAAACATCATTCAGTGAAAGTATTTTCAACAAATAACATTTTTGAACTTTTTCCCTCCTATAGAACTATGATTTCTATCTCTTGGCTTAGATTTTTTCTCTCCTCTATAGAAAAAGGCACATAACTTATGAATTCTGATATTTCAGTTCATGTGGTTAAGATGAATAAGTTCTTTAGCTAGTTATTAGGCTACTAGTGCCTGCACTATGGTATGGATTTTCTCACTCCTAGTTTGCATTGGCTCAATAACACAAGTAGTCTGTGCATGTTTGAAATGCTGCTCTGCCCTTTCTTACTGGATCTGTGAAGAAACTTGTAGCAGCTATAGCTTATCCTACACAATATTATTACTTTTCGGTTATAGTTACACCAATACTATCATAAATTAACTGACTTTGTCCCAATTACTAAGTTACAATTAATAATTCTTCAAATCAGAGAAGGTGTACTTATGGTTTGATGTAAACAATGATTTTGCTGGCTTATGGAAGGATCTACAGCATGATTTTCTTTACTTTTTTTAAGAAGCCCATTTCCTTTTTCACCTTGGTCACACCTTCTCTTATGGTTAGTACTGTAATTTTCTCTTCAAGGTTTTTACACACTGTGTCCTCAGTTGCTAGAAAATATACACATGCTGGGTCAGATAATAATCAATTATCTCTTGTCGTTAGTAATGCAAACATGTGGGTTTTATGTATGGTCTTCCTCTGCTCAGGCTCTTGCTATTTTAGCAAGGTTTGAACTAATGGTACCCCTTGTTCTTTTATGGACAGTCTTCCATTTTTCTAGTACAGGACTGGTTACCTTTTGTAATTGAACGATTTGGTCCAACCTTTGTTAGCTCTACACCCTATAAGCACTGCGGTCTCTGCAATGAGAAGAAGATGCAGCCAGGTTGAGTAGTGAACGGATTGAGGAAGTGAAGATTTGGATGTGCAATGGATTTTTAAAGGAAGGAACAAAAGTATTGCCATTGTTTTCTGAGGTGCACACAAGCCTATCCTTTTTGGTTGGCTTCTGGCACAAAGTTTTGTCCAGCAATTTGAGTTATAGCTCTCGTGTTTAAATTTTGGTATTTAGATGGTACTGCAGAGAGCCATATCTTCGATGTCACTTGGCTTATGATTGATCACTTTATAACTTAAGGTGCGAAGACTGCAATCTGAAGATAGTGTCAGCTTCAGTCCTCCTAACATGGCCTAAGGATGTCTGGCAGTGGCATGCTAATCCAAGAATAGGTGTTTTAGGCATAGCAAAAATGGTTCATGTCAGTCTTCCCTACAATCCATAATAAAGAGGAGGTAATTTTGAGTAATTTCAAAGTAAGTTGTCATAAGGTATATTTTGTTGCTAATATATGAAGTGACAGCAGTAATTATTGGAATTAGTGCAGTGGATCCGGGCTGTTGTTATAAAATGACTTCAACAAGAAAAAGGGGATAGAGCTGGAAACTTGCTAAGAGTAAATATTGTACAAATGTTATGAGGTTTTTCTTCACACAGAGAACCGTAACCTCATGGAATATGTTACCAGGTTGGGTGATAAACATTAGGACTTGAGGGACGTTTAAAAATAGTCTTGGATTTTTTTTGGAGGAATGAAGTGGGTAGGATTGGTGAGATTTGCTGAGCTAATTGGTATTTCCTCATCTAAATTTTTCTAAAGTTCTAATCTGAAAATTGGTCCATAGTAAGTTTATGCATTTACTGTCATAAAGTGTTGTTAGTTTGTTTCCTTGTAATTTAACTCTTGTACATTTTGTATACTTTAGGGAGGATATGGAATTCCATAATGAATTATTGCTATACCATATAAAAAGCCCCCCACACATCTTTTTACAAAAGACAAAGTGGGTGCCTCAGTGGGTGCATGCTCCAGGTTGTGAAACAACAGGTTTAGAGTATGGCAATTAGGAGCATTAGATACTTATAAAAAGATTTCCTCTGGAAGAGTAAAGACACTTAACTAAAAACATTGCAGCATCCGCTATCAGAAGTTTCCAAGGTATATTAGTTCTTCAGTTTAGTTTTTATTTTGATTTATATGGCTTACTTTCTTTTAGAGTAAATATGGAACCAAATGAAGAAGTGTCAACTCCTGCATCCCCAGAGTCTGAAAAACTGGACTGCACTTCTCCAGAAAGTGTTGAAAATAAAGATCTTTCTGAAACATTAAGCAAGGTATTTTAACCCATACAATGATTTGAAAGTCTGCAGTGATAGCTACCATATAACTTGTCAACTACAGAATTAAAGTATTTTTTGTAATTCACAAACTTTTATTTTTCACCTCTAACAGGTACAAGAAGAATTTAGTAGGATGGGAATCGCAGGTAAGCAAAGATCACATAACTCCTTAACTAGGCTGTGGTAAGACTGTGAATCTATACCTCCAATGGTCTCTGTGTCATACTTTTCTCCTGCCTCCAATAATGTTTATGCAGCACTTCACTATAGCATTTCATCCATCCATCCCGCTATATCTTAACTACAGGGTCACGGGGGTCTGCTGGAGCCAATCCCAGCCAACACAGGGTGCAAGGCAAGAACAAAAACCCTGGGTAGGGCGCCAGCCCGCCACAGGGCGCATACACACACCCACACACCAAGCATACAGTAGGGACAATTTAGGATCGCCAATGCACCTAACCTGCATGTCTTTGGACTGTGGGAGGAAACTGGAGTACCCGGATGAAACCCACGCAGGCACGGGGAGAACATGCAAACTCCACGCAGGGAGGACCCGGGAAGCGAACCCAGGTCTCCTAACTGCAAGCCAGCAGCATTACCACTGCGCCACCGTGCCGCGCCACTATAGCATTAAAACTATAAATTCTAAAAAAACCCAGTACTATGTTGACACATATACTCCACTAGGTATGTACATGCCTTCTTATTCCACATGATATACTTATTTTGAAGCTACCTCACAAGTCCATGGCCTGGACATTTGAAGTACATGTTCTAAATGTGGACATCATAAACTTAGGTAATTCAGCCTCATATAGGGTTTTGAGTTATTTATATTGCTGTGAAAATAATGTTGCTGTTCAGGTTAAATGAATGCTTGTATTTAACTATAGCTTTGTTGGAGGTACATTAAGTGGTATTGCAACCTACGTATCTTTATTGACTTTGGTAGAGATGCACTACTGGCAATGTCCTATAATGAATTTAAAAGTGAACCTATCCCCAAATGCACATGTCTTCATAATAACATTTAGATTTTAGCTGTCATTGCATAATGAAAACAGGCTACCATGCTGTAGGGGAATTGCTGTGGGCAGAATTGGAATGGAAGTGTCAGAGGACAGAGAAAGGTCACATTAGGGTGTCTTGAAAGAAGAAGTAACACTTCAAGCCAGTGTGGAAGGATGGACCTCTTAGGAGAACCAACTATGTACTCAAGTTTAAAAGAGACATTGGAAGACTAGCCACTGAGGAAACAAAGGTTTGTTTTGTTACAAGAATGTACGAGCTCTTTAGACTTCAAATATGATTGTACTCAGGAACATAAATGTTCTTCTACATGACACTGTTATTTTACAAAAGCATCTACTGCCAGAGTCCAGCAGGCAATATTAAATAAGGTAACATAAAGGTTGGTAGAGAATGCGGTTCATAATTCCATCCATCCATCCATTATCCAACCTGCTATATCCTAACTACAGGGTCATGGGGATAATTCCAGTATTTCTTAATCTAAAAATGTACTTAATTTCAGGCAATGAAATGCAAGCTTTCTTTGTCTTGTTGTCGGGTTCTCATCTTATTGATCCACTTCACAGTGTTGCTTAGCAGAGTTCTTACAGGTTTTCAGAAACCGTACATTTCTCATATCTTGGGGGAACAGATGTCAAGAGGTTGTCTGACCCTCCTCTTTGAGAACAAGTGAGTGTTGTTTGGAAGCTGAAATGCCTGTCCCCAAGCCAAGATTACTGGTAAAATTGCCACCTTTTAAAGACGGGAGGTGACAGTCATGAACATCCAGCCTATTGGATGACATTCCAATTCGTTGTTGCCCCTTTAAATAAAGGAGGCCAGGAGTCTGCCTGGGATACCTAATCACTTAAGAGTAGTCAAAAACCATGAGACTAAATAAAGATTTCTAGACTTGTGTTCATATAAGAAAAGTAGGATAACCCTGAATGTGGAAGTAATTAGACTTGGGCAGAAGTTACGCTAGCACAGGGTTTTAATAAGCCTTTTCACACCAAGCTACTTTTGAGGCTCAATACAAGAGGGAAGTTGGGGTAGGTAGATAAATGTGCAGCCACATCACAATGTGAAAAGGAAATGCCCAGTGAGACTGGAAATTATTGTTTCATCATTTATTTTGTACTTTCATGTCTTCTGTGTTTTCATCTCTCATTTTTTTGGCCTCCTTTGTGGTTATTCTGCCTGTGGGCAGTCATTCACTGCCAACATATTTTGTTTTACTTTTCAACTGAGCAGTACTTTTTATTTAAATAGAGACATAACTTTTTGTATGTTCTCTCTGTCGGCATGGTTGGACTATCGGTTGCTCTCTCACCAAGCTCCCTCGGGTCGGGCTTTGTTCTTCTTCCAAATACCACATTCCCTTATGAAGCACAGTGCGTGCTTAGCTTTCTGTTTTTCCAGCTAGTACATTTTGTTGACATTGAGTCAGGTTTGCTTTCAGCATATCCTTTTCAAAATATGGCATTCTTTCAAATACTACATTTACCTAGGCCAGCAGAATTCTGCCTTCCCATAGGCAATAATTGGTTGAATCTTAGTTTTGCCCTACGTAAATGTGATGTTTATTTTGATATATAATGCTACTGGATTGAACTGACGGAGAGAGACAAAGAGAACTTGTTGGTTTTTTTACATACCATTCTCTTACTTTAGCTTTTGTTATGCTACTTTAAATTCCAATAATTTCAGTCTAGTGAAACCTGTGTGCGGTGTTTGACTTGGCAGGGATAACAAATGTCTATTTTATCATGCCCAGGGGAATGGACAGTGCCACATTTCTCTTAACATTAAAATTATGATAAAACATAGAGGTATACTTCATATCATATTTTGCCAAGTTAACAAGATCTTCATTGGCAGAGTGGAAAATAAAAGTGAACTTGGACTTGGCTTGTTGTTTGGCTTTTTCTGACTTTTCAAGGGCTAGCAGCTTTTTATAATCTATAAAACACACAGTATCTTCAGGAATCTCAGGATGTTAGATTCATGAGACAGCACTGGTAAAAACGAGTTGATTTAGTCCCGGTGTGTGTAACAAATGGTTTTGTTTCCTTTGTAGAAAACTACTTTTATTAAGCTCTGCTAGCTAAAATGAATAAGCAAATGAATTCTGGATTAATGCTGCTTTACTTTATCAGGGTAATATTAGGCAGTGTTGGAGTGGAACGTTACTTTTAAAAGTTGCATGCATTACTCATTATTTAACAAAAAAAAACCTAAATGTGATTTATAGCTACTTACTATGAAATGTAATGTGCTACAAACATTGTGTTAGTTTTGTGTTATTTTTTCTTATGTTTGAAAAATTGCTCATTTCACTGGTCAGCATCTATCCATCCAATTACAGGAGTCTGCCGGAGCCAATCCCAGCCAACACAGGGCGCAAGGCAGGAAACAAACCACGGGCAGGGCGCCAGCCCACCACAGGGTGCACACACACACACCCACACACTAGGGCCAATTTAGAATCGCCAATGCACCTAACCTGCATGTCTTTGGACTGTGGGAGGAAACTCGAGGACCCGGAGGAAACCCACGCAGACACGGGGAGAACATGCAAACTCCACGCAGGGAGGACCCGGGAAGTGAACCCGGGTCTCCTAACTGCGAGGCAGCAGCGCCACTGTGCTGCCCTCACTGGTAAGGATTTGTTATTAAATCCTAAGCACAGATATAGTGCCCTCTATAATATCTTGGACAAAGACACATTTTTTCTTGATTTGCCCCTCTGATCCACATTATCAAACAATTCAGATGTGATTCAAGTGCACATTGCAGATTTTAATTTAAGGTATTTTTGCAAACTGGTGGGACCATGTAGAAAAAGTGTTATAATTTCTACATGGAGTGACCAAATTGTACGCAAATACCTTTAAAGTATGCAATGTGCACTTTAGTCTAGTCTGAATTGTTTGATATGTAATGTGGAACAGAGGGGTACATTAAGGATAAACATGTCATTATGGAGGACACCGTATGACCTTTCATGAAACTGACCAGAAACACAGCCAAATGTGATCATTTTCTATGATGTGAGATAAGTAACATCCAGACCCTTTTTCAATCTCCAATGCCAACCCTCCCAAAGATTTTCACTAAGAACATAGGCAGCTGCACCACCAGATTACATTGTTTGAACATATCGTTAACAAATAACTGGATGAAAACTAAACTGATACTTTATTATTAGGCTTCTCTGGATTGCTCGCGTCACTCTTTTTTTTCCTTCTTGGCTGTGTGATTGAGCTATATAAAGAACCAGCATACCAGTTCAGCATGTTTGTTTGCTTCTTGCCTTACATCCAGGGCTGCTGTGATGAACTCAGGCTCCCTGAGACCCTATACTGACTCAATTAAATTTACCCCCCAGCAGAGGCAGAATTGTACAGTATGTATACCTATAACTTTCACTTGATTGCACACTATGCATATACTTTTTGCTCACTAGTTTCCACCAGAGGCCAGAGCACAGATATGTATGATATTAATGAATAAACACAATACTTTTGCAGAATAATGCATCATTGTTTTTGGGTGTCTGGGGAAAAAGCTTCAATAGCAATCCAGTAACATTTTTTTTTAAGTAACACAGGTATCTTTACTTCAATAAAATACATATTGTGTTATATTACTTTGTACTTTAAAAGGTAGTCTATGTAATTTCATGTTACTTTTAATGTGCTATGCGGAGGAACATCGAGAGGAGTCAGATGAGGTGGCTCGGGCATCTGATCAGGATGCCTCCTGGATGCCTCCCTGGTGAGGTGTTCCGGGCACGTCTAACCGGGAGGAGGTCCTGGGGAAGACCCAGGACATGCTGGAGGGACTATGTCTCTCGGCTGGCCTGGGAACGCCTCGGGATTACCCCGGAAAAGCTAGAAGTGGCCGGGGAGAAGGAAGTCTGGGTATCTCTGCTCAAGCTGTTGCCCCCGCGACCCGATCTCGGATAAGCAGAAGAGATGGATGGATGGATTTAATGTGCTACCTCCTACATGCTTCTAAAATGTGCTTGTTTGAGCTCTAGAAACATTCTTTGCTTTAAAGTTGAGGTATTTCTTCTTCATATAGCCAGGTTTTAAGTTGAATATTTTTTGATAGTAGACCTTATATATTTTAATAATTTTACAATGTGTGTATTATTTAATAAATACTATGTACTAACTATTCAGGAAACTTTGTTTGCTGTTAGGATCAATGTACTAGTTTTAGGAGTTTTAAAATGGTTAAAATCTGTTGCAAAAAGAAAAAAAATCTTGCTGTGATTAATTAAAAAGCTGTGTAAAAGAGTAGTATAAATCAACCTCCGCATCTACACTACTAAAAGGATGCTGTGCTTAAGTTATGTGTCTTCATGACTAAGGAAATGCAAAATTTCTCCAGCAGTGTTGTGGCTAGAATTGTGTGTGTTAGCGTGAGGTTTGCAGTGGCTTCACTTGTTGCTCAGTCAAAATCAAAAAGATATTCACTCAAGAACCATGGTATGGTCCCTTTTCCCTTTTATGATAGACTGGCTTTACTTCTTACTTGGGCATATCTGTGGTAATCTTTACAATTCACTGTGGCATAAACATTTTAAATGCAGGTATTTCATCCTGAATATGTGTGAAGGTCTGTGAAAGTGAGTAAAATTGTATGCTTTTGTTTTTTATATTAGACACAAGTAATAATGTCCTTGTTCTCACTAGGGGCCTCGTGTATAAGCGGTGCGTATGCACAGAAATGTTGCGTAAGAACGTTTCCACGTTCAAATCGCGATATATAAAACCTAAACTTGGTGTAAAGCCATGCACATTTCCATGGTATCTCATACCCTGCCATACACAAGTTCTCCGCTCGGTTTTGCAGACTGGCGGCACCCAGTGTCAAAGCAGTGCTACTGTTCCTGTGTGGTTATCCTTTCTTTTTGAGATCCTTATCCCTGATGCGGCTTTATAAATACACTGAAATTAACCGCATATTGTTTATTAGTTTAATGCATCTGATTGTAATTAACCAGTAACAATATAATGGTCCACGGAATGGTCAAACTATTCCAAATACCATAGCTGCTTTAGCGTTGTTACTCTCACTGCACCTTCTTCTTCTTCTTTTAGCTGCTTCCGTTAGGGGTTGCCACAGCAGATCATCTTTTTCCATATTACTCTCACTGCACCACTCAGAGCAGCTGATCGGAAAGAGAATTATCGGTATACAGCATCAAGCACACACTGCCTCAGTCATGCTTCCTATTTGAACTGCTTCTTACATGGCAAACGCTTCAAACCTTTCCTGTACGGATCTCGCGGTTCAGAAAGAGTTTCATCCCAAGAGCTCTAAACACAATCAGTCCATGTAGAACTGTTTGTACTTATAAGTACAATCACCTCACTGTAAACGTGCACTTCAGTTATAATATTGCACAACCTGAGCCACATTATAAAGCGCATATTTACATATGATGACAATATCATTTTTAAAATGAAATGCAGTAAAATATGTTTATTATATTATACAGATAAACTTTAACTTCCATTTAAATAATCTATATTGTTAATAATTAAAGGACACGGTGTCGCTGCGCTAGCAAGGATCTGGCGCTCCGCTCATGGATTGTTCCTGCCTCGCACTGTATGCTTCACTGGGATTGGCGTGAAGGATAGAATAATTAAACATGTACTACAAAGATATTTCAATGTTCCTTAAAAGTTTTGAAGAGTCTGCGTTATAAGCTTACAGATGGCTTAACGTCTATTACAGAGCTGATTGTGTGGTGATCGGTTACTTGGAGAAAGAAAAGGAAAGACAGGAATTGGAGGTTAGTGCGTTTGAAAGAGACAGTACTGCAGCGGTGGCCTTAGGCATGTGCAAACTGTGCACCTGCACAAGGCCGCCAAATCCCAGGGGCTGCCACGCCAATATATATTGAATATAAAACAGAAAGAGAAAATAACGACACAGCTAAAAACGCAGCGGCAAATTTTGGCAAAAGTTAAACGCTTGTGTCATGAGCACGAAGTGGCTATGCAGTGTCCGCAACGGACGTGGCCATCCGCCGTGCATAAAATACCATATTGATATTGGCGGGCGAAGGGGCCACCGATTCTTTCTCTGCCCAGGGCCGCCATGAGCCTAGAGCCACCCCTGAGTACTGCTGCAGTAAATTATTTCATCGAAGGTCGTGCACAATCACTGCGCCACCATGTTCCCATGTTTAATAACGTGCTTTAACTCCTATCATCATGAAAATGATATCACGTATACATCTTAGTATTTTAGTTATTCAGAGAGCTGTAATATCACAAATGTAATGGATTCTGTGTCCTGTCGGAGGAAGAGAAAGCCGGTTTAAGAAGCACGTAGTGATTCACACACATAAAGCACATAGAAGAACACATACAAAACAAAGCATTTTAACGTGCTACTTTAATTACGATGTGATTTGAGAAACTGGTTAATTAAACGATTTTAAGATGAAGTTTATGATGTTCTACTTTAATGACAAAATAAACTACGTGATTAAAGTGGAAATTTCGAGATTGAAGTTGACATTTCGTGCTTTTTCCCCACTGTGTGCCTTTTTTTTCCCTGTACCCTAATAAGCTTTCATATGACACTCAGACGGTGGGCTATGACTCGCCTTTTCACGGCGACTTTGATATCTGACAACTTCTTTTTTATTTCAGGCACTGTGCGACTTTGTGAACTTGAGCTTTCAAGTTTATCTGACACGCTATGTCAGTCAATCAGCTTCATTTTGTTGTTTATACCACTGTTTAAACCAACAAATAGTACGTTTTTCTTTGCCTCCACTTGGTATTCGGTGAAATTCTTCCATTTTCCCTCTTGCTTTCCCCATTGTCTTTTCACAGAACACTGAGCTTAAGGGCTATTTATATTGATTTGCATATTCAAAGAGGCGGAATTCTGGGAGGAGTTGGGGCGGGACAGCAGGTGCGTGCACGGGCATTACTTTTCACACTGACCGGGATTTATGTAGCGGAAGAACGCGGAAGTTGGGGAACGCACAGATTTATGCAACTGGATTTTTTTGTGCATACGCACATTTCAACTTTTGTGCTTACGCCATGTTATAGTGTGAGTTCTATGCATGGCATTATGCATGAGGCCCCTGGTCCTTAGATTAGATAAATCTATCCCTTAAAAATCAATAACTACTTTACTATGTTGTAAAAACATATCTGTCTATTTTGCAAAATATTTGAAATTTACTATACATGATAACTTTAGGCATTTAAATGTTGCCGTTTGTTGTTTAGAATTGGTAAGCTTGTCCTTTGACAGGTGTACGTTTTTTGTAGAGAAAAACAATCAGTTGAATCTGATACAAATAGCAAAGAAAGCTGGTCATTTGAATTTTTCTGTGCTGTATTCATTGGATTTACATTAGGAGTTGAAACAGAATAAAGGAATTCCAGCTTGCTACAGCCTTCCCTCTCATGTAGAGTCTGCCACATTTGTATTATTTTTAGCATAGATTGCCCTAATTTTACACAAAATGTACTGCTCAGTGGTTCCAGACATATAACTATAGCAACTGAGCTTGCAGACAGTCACAAAATAATTAATTTTAGTGAAACATTTACACGGTCAAGACCTATAGTTTTTTCTTTCTTGCTTTAATATTGTAAGATTATCTTGAGTCATGCAACATGAAGCAAGCTCCAATCCAGAGGACACAGCTTGAGTTTTCCCAGGCTCTGTTTCCTCTGTTAGGCACTGGAGGGTAGAGACTGGGCACATGGTTCATTGGACTCTCAGATCCTGAGTACCTTGCCTTGGAGTTTATGTAGTGTAGAAACCTAGACTTTTTCCAGTGGCACTTACTTATTTTCTCTGTAGTTTAAATTGCACTTTATAATTTAGGATTTCTTGATGAAACCACAGAAATGCATGGCTTTCACATGGAACTCGTGCTGACACAAAAGTGCCTTCTCCTTCCTGATGCTGGTTTACTGCTTTTGTCATCATGCAGATGACACACCACTACTCCAAGCATTTCTGAAAGAATTGCTTTTAAGCATTCACTTTAGTTGTTTGGTTTTGTGTAACTCACTTTCTATACAAAATGAAGTATTGAGTATACTTGGAGTATATAACTTGATGTATAGACTTTGATCTGTAACAGAGCACTGTATTTTAGCAAATATCTAAGAAGCAGGCAGAAACATTCAGCCTGCATGGCGTAAAACAGTGTTGAAAAGATTAAAAGCTTCAAAGCAGATCATTGGCAACACAATTTCCTCTGTATCTACCATGTTAGTAGGTATGCTGATTCTTGCCTGTTATGTTTAGTATAATATTTTATATTTTAGTGTTTTTGCTGATAATGGAAAACACATGAAGCCAGACCATTGGCTCAGTCTGATTTCTGGTGTCAGTAGTACAACTTGTGTGCAGTGATCGGGCTGCAGCTTAAAGGCTCTCTGTCCAACTTGCTGACTGACTAATCAAATTACTGATCTGTGTGGAATATTTTGACCATTTATTGAAACATTAGATTCAAACTTAATTTTCTTTTCTACATTCACCCATCCTTTAAATACACAATTACCACCACCTTAAGTCTAATATATAATGCTGAATATGAATTTGTCAAGTATGCAAAAAACAGAAAAATGAGACTTTGTTTGGAGTGTCTTCTAATTGTGTGGTATGCCACTGGAAGTTTGCTTCATTTTTGCCTTGGCAGATTACTCTCCTCTATCTTTAAAATATCACTTATTTTCCTTTTAGTTGGCCTTAGAAGATAGTCTATTGTTCCTGTAAAGTTCCTCCACCCTTTAAAATCATTAACAACGTACAGGATTTTGGAACCAATCAATTTACAGTTTTCTGTTTGTAAGACTCGGGACTTACATTATGAAAATAAAACTTGTAGGTTTTGCTAGCTGGATCCTGTGGAGTTTCCAGTACTTTCATTCCCAGTGAATGTTGTGGTTTTAGTGTTTCTGTTTATTTTTTTGGCTTTTTTTGTAGTTTTTTTGTCAAAAATAAATAGTGATGCAGTACTGGAAAATGACTGACTGACTGATTTACTGACAGTATATGTGTAGATAGATAGATAGATAGATACTTTATTAATCCCAAGGGGAAATTCACATAATCCAGCAGCAGTATACTGATACAAAGAAACAATATTAAATTAAATAGTAATAAAAATGAAAAAAGTTAGCATTTACTCCCCCGGGTGGAATTGAAGAGTCGCATAGTGTGGGGGAGGAACGATCTCCTCAGTCTGTCAGTGGAGCAGGACAGTGACAAAAGTCTGTCACTGAAGCTACTCCTCTGCCTGGAGATGACACTGTTTAGTGGATGCAGTGGATTCTTCATGATTGACAGGAGTTTGCTTAATGCCCGTCGCTCTGCCACAGATGTTAAACTGTCCAACTTTACTCCTACAATAGAGCCTGCCTTCTTAACAAGTTTGTCCAGGCGTGAGGCGTCTTTCATCTTTATGCTGCCTCCCCAGCACACCACCGTGTAGAAGAGGGCACTCGCCACAACCGTCTGGTAGAACATCTGCAGCATCTTACTGCAGATGTTGAAGGATGCCAACCTTCTCAGAAAGTAAAGTGTACTCTCAGCTTCCACTTCATTCTTTGTGTGCAGCAAATTGATGTGTCTACCATTGAGACAAAACGACTTGGGCTAGACAGGGAATTTTCTTGGACTGCCGTCACTTTACTTCTGAGCATGAAGTGGATAATGTTGTAAAAATTGCATACCTGTAATTACCATATAATAAACTACACAGGTATCCAAATCATTTAACATGCATGGTTGGAAGAAGACCACGCAAAAACAAAAGTAAGCTAAGAGCAGCACGCAAAAACAAAAGTAAGCTAAGAGCAGCCATCTTCAGTTCAAGCATGGAATAAATACAAGAACAAAGTGAGTAAACAGAACATGTAAATATTAATTTATAGCCTTGTATGTACACAAGAGGGCTAGGCAGTGTTGTCTTGGCAGTCATCCTTTATATAGGCTTAATTATATACACCTTTGTACAGCTTGGAGCTGTAAAAAGGATGTCTTCTGCTGGTGGAGCCTTTCACTCAGCGTGCAATGCCCAGGCTTAGGAAAAATTAGACATTACTATTTCACCTCCCGCCTTTGAATTAGTATATGACCCTGAAAAAGGCACAACCTGACAATAATATATAAAAAAAAAAATCATGTTGTCCTTTAGTGCTTTTAAGTATAAGAAAAGTTCAATATGAATTAAATTTATTTAAAAGATATAAACATAGTTTGGTAATCATTCTAGATATGTTATTGTCTGTGGTATTTCGAAAATCTTCAAGGAGATATTACTCTTGAGTCAAAATACCTATAAATCATTTTTAACGTCAATCTTTGTCCCAGTATCACATTAGGTTAACTTGGCCCTTAGAGCCCTGTTCCTCAGGTAGTCTTGTTGTTGTTTAGTTTCTTTTGAACCAGTGTTCTTTTCACAGACACGCTGACATGATAGGTGTGACAGGAAATTACACTAAACACAAGGACAGGTGGAGAGTAAACTTTCAGCAAAGGAGAATGTTCAAGTAATCTGTCATGATCTGTGACAATGTCAAACTCCAGCGGGCCAACATGGGAGCAAATCTACAAGCCAGCACTTTTGTCTGAACAGGTTTCTGCATGGCTTCCAATACTGACAGAATGGGCTCCTACAGTTGAATGAAGTAAGTTCAATAAACTGATGAATCAATAGAATGATGGACAGACATCTAAGTTGTGCCATCTAAATTAGATTAATGGACAAAAACCTACTTTAAATTTCATGCTTAAGGCTTCTTCAGGGTTTTAATAGTGGAGGTTTTTCAATGCTACGTTATATTAGTATGATGGAGGTAATTAATGGGATGACTTACGGCTGAGTTTGAAGGGGCACTCCTAGTAGATTACCTCTCTTAGTATATATTCTAAGAGCAGGTGGATAATGTTTGGTATTCATTCATTTTCCACCATTTATCTGAAACTGGTTTGTGGTGCAATAGTCTTAGCCTTGAGGCTTATACATCCCTTTACCTAGTCACACTTGCCAACTCATACTGAATGATCCCAAGGCATTCCTAGGCCATCTAGGAGATATAATCGTCGTACCTATAACCACAGGGAGGATTCTAGGAGGCATCTGTATCAGATGCCTGAACCCTCTCAATTGGCTCCCCTCATTGCAGAGGATTTCTGTGCTTCTCGCCCTGTCTCTAAGGGTGATTCCAGCCGCCTTGTGGAGAAAGCGGATTTCATCTGCTTGTACCCACAATCTCATTCTTTCAGTTATTACCCAAAGCTCATGACCATAGGTGAGGGTAAGGGATATAGATGAACTGGTAAATCGAATGCTTTGCCTTCCGACTCAGCTCCTGCCCCTAGCCATCTGTTGATCTCACCATCCCTTTTCCCCTCACTCATAAACAAGCCCCCAAGGTACTTAAACTCCTCCTCTTGAGGCAGTAACTTATCTCCCACTCAGACAGGACAGTCCACCTTTTTCCTACTTGTGACCATGGCCTTAGATTTGTGGTGCTATTCCTCATCCCTGCCACTTCACACACTGTCACAAACTGTCCAAAGGGACTAGAGTTCATATCCTAATGATGCCAAAAATGACCACTTCATTTGCAAAAAGTAGTGACGCAATTCTAAGGCTACTAAACTGGACCCGAGCATGTGCATTGATATCCTGTCCATGAAAATCACAAACAAGATATTACATAAAGCACAGCCCTTTCAGAGTCCAATACCCACTGGAACTGGTGCTGTTTTTCTGAGTATGCAGACACAGCTCACTATGATTATAAAGAGATTGAACACCCTTTTTACAGGCCCCGGAATGCCAGACTCTCCCAACACGCCCCACAAAATCCCTCGAAGAACATAGTCATATGCCTTTTCAAAGGTGTATAAAATACATAGACACCTACTAGGCATACTTTCATGCCCCCTCTAGAATTCTCATGAGGGTAAAGAGGTGGTCCACAGTTCCACTGCCCAGATGAAATCCACATTGCTCCACCTGGATCTGAGGTTCTATGACTGGGTGAAGTCTCCATTTAAATATCCTGGTATAAGATTTTCTAGGGAGGCTAAGGAGGGTGATCCCCTGATAGTTGGAGCACATACTCTGGTCCTGCTTTTCAAAAATGTGGATTACTGTCCTGATCTGCCACTCCAGATGTCAGAGGTACCCGATGACCATATCGCACTGAAAACATGTGTCAACCATGACAACCCAACTATGTCCAGAGCCTCAAGCATTTTTTGTCTTAGAGTTGGTGTTTAAAGCAAATGAGTTGCTCAGCAGCATTAGGAGAGCAAAGCACTGGTAAGAGGAGACAGGAGGTCCTCAGACTGTCTGACTTCTCTCTCGTTGAGTTGCTTCTGTTTTGTACATGGAGTGTGTCAGGGCATCAGTGGTGGATTGGTCTGCTCATTAGGCTTCCCCAGGGTAAACCTCTTGTCATTCCCTGTTAGCCAAGTCTGAGGTGGATTTTTAGTAAGGGGTTTATGAATGAACTTGATGTAGATGGTCATTCTCTTAAGAAATTTACAGTGACAAAGTATGTGTACCCTTTGGAATTACTAGGTTTTTTTTTGCATTAAATGATCATAAAATGTGATCTGATTTTAGTCTAAGCCCATTAACTGCCAAATTTTTTTTCCAAATATTTTCGCTTCATTGTTATAGATTAACATCTGCTTAATAAGGAAAACATATATTTTGAATCTCAACATTTGTACTTTTTCCAAAATTTCAAAATTTTGGCCCATCCCCAAATGGGGATCATGACACATACTACCTAGTTTTGGTGCCATACTGGAAAACACTCAACATGTAGTCCAACATTACATTTGCAGCACTGTTTTCTTGCGTTAGTCTTACACACTGCACACTTCCTTTGTTTGCCCATTTCTGTGCGTTCACTGTAGTGACCAGTTCCAGAGGTTCTGATATCAACAGGAACACGACTAGGCTGGTTTGGAGAAGGATTTGCTCCCAGCCTTTTTTGGGTCAGATATTCGCAAAGAAAGAGCAAGATATGCCCTGGCAGCAGATCTTCTGAAATCCAAGAGAGGAATTGCACCATTTGCAAGACAATATAGTGCATGGGAATTCACCAATGCTAATAGCATTAAAATAGCATTGGTCAGCAAAGGGAAATACCACTTTTTCCCTCTGACTTTGATTCTGTATTTTTGGACATTCCAATCCATCTTATCAATCCCGACCACAATACAATCATTTGAAAGGGAAAATTGATGGACTTTTTTTGTGTAACGTATGTTACAGTCTGCTGGACAATATCTATGATAATTGCGTCATCAAATAGCTTCTCAAAACATTGCACAGGGCTTTTCCCCCTGAGTAAGTTGATGAGATCACACCTTTTTTCCACAACATCACAGTTTGGGTAGCATTTAGAATAAATTGGTTGTCTCTTCTTCCACTTTGGATTCAAAGGTACCACTCTCCTTTTGGCAGGTGGTAGGCCTGTATCATTTGTAGTGGTGCTTGTTGATGGTGACGCGATGGCCACTGTAACATGATCATCCTCCCTTGCTGCGCGATGAATTTCAACAGGTCCAGGAACATCTGCCGGTTCATCATCATCAATAATGTTGTCATCAATATCTTCATTGTCTGACACTTCACCAACTCGTTCTGGAGGAAGTTCCACAATATCTATAGGGCCATTGTCATCATCATCTTCATCAGAACTTAGAAATGCATCATCATTTATAATATCATCAATTTCTTTCAAAGAAAGAACCCTGTGCCGCGCCATTTCCTGTAAAACGCAAGTACAAAATATTTAGTGAAATTCCAGTCAGTATCAGATGTGAGCCCCAAATGGGGATCGAGATATTTGGTTCTATTGTGCCCATCAAAACTATATAATGTATTGAAAAGTGTGATTACAGTACTAAACACTTACCAATCATCACGACAAACCATCAAGAATGAAAAGGAGCCTCTTGGATAAACACTTGTTCGGCTGTAAAAACCGGCGTTCTACTCATGCGACGAAAACAGCTGCCCCGACCGGAAGAACGATCTTGCGTGGGAAGCCAACCACGTGCACGAGCTAAATTTAGCATCCGCAGCACAGACACAAACCTGATTAGTCATACACACATTGTTGTTTCCTAAATAGATAGCAAGTGGCGTCACTAGACGGTTTAAAGTACATGATCCCCAAATGGGGATTGTGGCAGTTTATGGGCTAAGTTACAAGTATAGATAAGCACAATATGCTTGCGCAGCCACACAATTGATGTGGTGAGAGAGGACATGCAGGTGATGGGTGTAACAGAGCAAGATGTAGAGGACAGGAAGATATGGAGCAAGATGATCTGCTGTGGTGACCCCTAACGGGAGCAGCCAAACGAAGAATAAGAAGATGTCTTTATTGAACATCCTCCTGAAACATTACAGTGTGCTGTAGAAAAAGTAAGTGAATCCTTGGGTTTAATAATAGGTTGGATGCCCTTAGGCAGCAGTAACCTCTAAAAAGCACTTCTTGTATTTGAGGATCAGACCTGCATGATGTTTAGGAGGAATTTAGGATCATTCTTTCTTACAGAGCTGTTTCAGCTCAGCCATATTCTTCTGGTGTGAATGGCTCTCTTGAGGTCATTCCACAGCATTTCTGTTGGCTTAAGGTCTGGGCTGTGATTGAGCTACTCCAAAAGGCAGATTTTCTTTCTTTGAAGCCATTCTATAGATTAAGTTTGATGTTTAGGGTCATTGTCCTGCATCACACAAACCTCTAAGGAGCTTCAGCAGGGCACAGCCGTCCAGACAATTGTCCTGTAGGATACCTTGATTTGCCCCTCAGTGATGGCAAGCTGTCCAGGTTATAATGCTCCTTCCACCATACTTCATCGCTTGGATGATGTTTTCATTTTGATATGCTGTGCCTTTTTAATGGTATACATACTTATGCATATTCTCCTGGAACAGTTTTAGTTTCCTCAGTACTCTAAATAGCATTGTGGAGTGTCATGATGGTCTTTGGCAAACCTCAGATGGGCAGCAATTTTTTATAGAGGGAATTAGTTTCCTTCTTAGTGTTCTGCCTTGGATACCATGTCTATTCTATATTGGTTTTGTGTATAGTCGACTCCTGAGCAGAGGTGTTGGCCTGTTCCAATGTTTCCTTCAAGCCTTTAGCTGATACTCTTTTTTTTACCTCATTAAGAATTCTGTGCTGTGCCTTGCAGTCATCTTGGCGGGGCTTCCACTTCTAGAGAGAACAGCCACAGTACTAAATCATCTCCATTTACACAGTTTGTTTTTAACGTACATTAATGACAATCTGAATTCTTTGAAATTACTTTGTAACCCTTTCTAGCATCATGCAAATAAATAGTTCTTGATTGTAAGTGTGCTGAGATCTGTTTCTAGGAAGGCATACTTCACATCAGCTGTTGCCTCTCGTGTACAGCAAACCCACAGTATCTGAGTCTATTTTATAGTAGCTTTGCACCACACTTAAAGTCTCATTTAATTGAGCAGAATGATATATTCAATATGTTAAAGAACAAATACAGTAATGTGTGTATTTCGATTAAATCGTATTGTTTATTACTATGACATTGATGAAGATCAGACTATATTTTAAGTCGTGTGTACAAAAATGTGGTTAATTCTAAAGGATTCATTCTTTTTCTTGCCACTACAAGCACTGAGATAATGAAGGTGGTTTTCAGACATTGTGGTTTGTTTATTTTATAGAACCTCTCAACACTATGGAATTTAACCTTGTCCTGTTTCCAAAGCCTATTTCTGAGTTAGAAGACTTGGTTTGCCTTAGCAAAGGAAAAAAAGGAATTTTCTTATTTATTTGCATCATCACACCAATGCGCTTTGCTTAGAAAACAAGGATTGTTTTAGAACATGGACATCATGTTATATGCTTGCTTGCTGTTGTGGGAAAGGAACTTCATTATAATTTTAGATTTATTAAATAGTTTTTTTCATAAATACACCTGTCAAAATTTAAACCACAAAAAATGAAACTTGGTGTACATTTTAGAGAGTCCGATGCCATGCTTCTAAATATTGCTGAAATGCTCACTGATAGTCATTTGAGTAAATGTCATTTAGAATTAACAGCATCATTGTCATATCTGAAAAACAGCTAAGCACAGGTTGAAGAGTCTTTTAAAAAAATTATATCCCAAAACTAAAATAACCAGTGGACTGCACAGCCATCTTTTTAAATGCTTGTTGCTGTGATGCATCACAAGATCAGGGCCACATGACCAAAAAGTATAATCAAACCACAGCCAAGATAAGTGGCAAAAAGAATGCAACAAACTTACCAAGATGGTACCCAAAAGGTTAAAAAAATAACTGTAAAAAGTAAGAAAACACACTTATATGATTGATGACACTGGGCAATTTCAGGTTCCCCTAGGCCAGCCGACAGAGCTTTCCTGAGTCTTGTCCTAGTGAGCTGTTCATTGTAGATCTCCTATGGGATCCACCAAATGGGCATTCAAACTATACAGTATGTGGGAATCCGTTCATGCGATGCTTTTCAGTTTGGAGAAGCAGCAGCAGCTCTGCACCCAAGTTCTCCTGCACTGTTGTTCCTCACCCAGTAATCCAACCTAGCCCAGCAGCCATGCACAGCACCTTCATGTTGATCCCTTATATACTTGTAGTCTCATTCTTTCTGTTACTACCCAATGGTCTTGGCCATATTAGAGCATGAATATATAGGCTGACCATCGTAGGACATAGCCTTCTGCTCCAGTACAATATCAGCAATACTATTTCCACTGCAGCTATCTGTCAGCTTTGTGGCCATCTCTTGGCTGACTCGTGAACAAGGTCCAATGAAACTGAACTGCTCAACTTGGGTCAGCTGCTCTTCAGTTACCCAAAGGTAAAATGCCTCCCTTTTCTGAGTGCACCAAAACAAAACATTTGGAGGTGTTAATTCTCATCCTAACTGCATCACAACCCTCTTCAAAACCTTTTCAGTATGTACCAGACACTAAAGTCTGATATAACTTTATCTTGATATCACGCAAGAAAGTCCTTGAGTAGAAGAGAAAAGATGCAGCCTGAGCACTGTCTAGAACCTCCAGAGAACAGACTTAATAGCAGGCATGCAAACACAACTCTTGTTCTGAAAATGCAAATACTGAGCATCTCACAGCAGTGATCGTGGAGCCCTGTATGCCTGACTTTTAACAAGATACTACCTGGTGCACTGTCATAAGCTTTTTCAAACTCCACAAACACATTTAGACAAGACTAGAGAATCCTCAAACACCCTCAGATATCTACACAAGGATAAAGAGTTGATTCTCTCCAACTGGATAAGGAGTTTCCCAGGTAGGCCGAGGTCAGTAAATACACACTTTTGTAAAATACGACAATTACCTTGACATCTACTAATCCCTAAGCACCACCCTCCACCTTAAAGTAAACATTAAAGAGGCATGTTAACCAAAATACTCCCCACAATGTCAAGTGGTTTCAGCAAATCTGATCTAGCCATGTGACTCTGCCATTATGGAGTTTTTTTAATCACAAATGAAATCTCACCCGCAGAAAGAATATTTGTGGCATTGTCTCCTGTGGGGGAGAAATATCAAAATTTGATGAGTACTTGGAAGAGATTCTTGCACCACTTCCACAGTATTACTTGTTGAAGCTGACATTTTCCTACAAATCAAGGTTATTATAGTTTTGCCTTTTTATATTAGTTTTTATCTCTATATTATTTCTGATCTTACTTGGAAATTCAGTGTAGTTTTCCTTCATTGTGTACTTTTAGTGGGGCAGCACTGTAGGTAGCGCTGCTGCCTTGCAGTTAGGAGACCCGGGTTCTTCCTGCGTGGAGTTTGCATGTTCTCTCTGTGTCTGCCTGGGTTTCCTCACACAGTCCAAAGACATGCAGGTTAGGTGCATTGGCGATCCTAAATTGTCCCAAGTGAGTGCTTGATGTGAATGTGTGTGTGTGTGTGTGTGTGCGCCCTGCGGTGGGCTGGCGCCCTGCCCGGGGTTTGTTTCCTGCCTCGCGCCCTGTGTTAGCTGGGATTCGCTCCAGCAGACCCCCGTGACCCTGTAGTTAGGATGTAGCGGGTTGGATAATGGATGGATGGATAGTTTAACTTTGATTTTATTTCACAAAGACATTTCTATTTTATTTTTCAGTTTTACTTTTAGTAATTATGGTATTGTTAAAGAGCTAGTATGGTGTTTAGTTTTGTGTCACAATCAAACAGAACTGTACACTTGACAGGTTTGGATACAAGTTTAATGTTAGTGGAAGCTTACTACGCTACATGGTTTACTATTTGGTTTTGTTTTTTTTTGATTAAAAACAAGCATAATCAAAACCAGATACTCGATATGAACAATTTCTTACAATGTTATAATGTTTATATTTTCCATGTCATTGGTGCCGAACAATTGCGCGCTGTCTTTTGGCACGTCTCATCTTTTACTTATCTTGCCTAGAATGGGGCCACTTTGTGATGAAGTTTAGGTGAATTTTAAGGTTTGAAGGATTTTTATTCTAAATGTCTACAGCACACAACATATCCTGCTCCCTTCAATATTGTATTAAAAATCTCCGATACTGGGCTTTATTATTTTCTATCAGCCATATTGATCTCTGATTCCATATCAAGCACACAGATTTTATGGACAGAAGTTTGTCACCTGCAGGCCTGAAAAGATATACAAAATTCAGAAAATAGATTGTACTATATTCTGACAGGTGTGATCATGCAAATCATGGGGGCTTAGGAAGAAAAACAAGCATTTAGTGTCAAGGTTAGGGCTAGTGAGACTTGAGGAAGAGCAGATAATAGGAATATGGACAGGCACAAAATGACAGAAACAGCATCTGAGATTAGGCACAATATACAGTATATGTTTTCTAAACTTGCTTATCCAGAGCCAGATTGCGGGAAACCTGGAGCCTATACCAGCAAGGGTGCCAGCCTATTGCAACAATGCTATATATAAACAATGTGTATGCCACGGCTGATGTTAAGAACAAAAAAGAGTATGATATTTCAACTAGTGTGAGAGAGAAAAATATTGAAAAGAGGGAGTCAATATTTTAAAACATACTTCTGCCACCAGGTTATTTTCACAATATCAGGTATTTTGAGCTGTGAAGGTAAAACTAAAAAAAGATAAATTAATAAATACAGAATAAATACAAAACACATTATTAGGTTTTAGTTCAGTAGAGACATTGCCAACTCAGGAATTTTACCAGGTTTGTATCACTTCGTTATTAACCAACCTTTTTAAAGCAAAAGTGATTGGTCAGCAACAATATGCTGATCGTTCATGTTGACCATCAGTATCTCGATCAGTGCTGTTATTTTCAAAAAAAGATTTCTCCTGTGCGAAGTGACAGGTGAGTTATTGTCAGCAAAATGCAGACACCTGAGAAATAAACTAAAGTATTACTCATGAGGTTTCTGTCCATACTGTAAAGGTTTTATTGACCAGCACATTCTGACTTCAGGCATTTGAATTACATCTTGATATACAAGAAGTGCAAAGAAATGCAGATGCTCATCATCATCATAACTGACATCAGACTCATGCAGCCTGGAATTTGGCCTAGTGTATGTGGCTATATTAATTGCTGTGTACATACTGTATCTTGGGCTCAGTCAGAATTACAGCTAACATGCCATCATTTATGAAGAGACTAAAGACTAAAATTCTCTCTTGAGCCCCGAAGATCCAGTGAATGGCAGCTTTGAAAGTTGCTGAGCACATTCAAAGCAGCATCATCTTGGTATGCTTCACTAACACTTGCCAGAATGTATCATGCTGTCAATGTCAGCTCCTGAAGAACTGTAACTATTATCTCACATAAATTACCTTCTTCGTCACATGCTTTAGGTGCCCGTATTCAGCTTGCTCTGTCACCACAAATGCTGTGTGAACACCTGCCCTCTGTCACCAGCCTCCGTTCACTGAATGAATATGTGCGGGTGGCTCGTGTTGGATGACTTTCTGTTTTAGAGTTAAAAGTTACAAAGGTTAAAGACTAACAGCAGGAATATTTATTCAAAAACCAAATATGAAATTCCTAATATATTTTAATAGGCCCAGGTTAGCCCTTGTGTAAGTCAATTTGTTACAAAAACTATTAACTATTATAAAATTATTATTTCAGTTAGTCTTTTCAGCTACTTTAATAGTTTC
>JANRMT010062794.1:8262474-8286659 GCA_026402145.1 Polypterus bichir lapradei
GAAGCTGTAAGGAATAAGCCTGCCAAATTTCAGCCTTCTACCTACACTGGAAGTTGGAGAATTAGTGATGAGTGAGTGAGTGAGTGAGTGAGTGAGTGAGTGAGTGAGTGAGGGCTTTGCCGTTTATTAGTATAGATACAGATTATTTAAATGAAGTTAGTTTTATCTGTATAATATAATCAACATATTTTGCTGCATTTCATCTTAAAAATGATATCATCATCATATGTAAATACGCGCTTTATAAAGTGGCGCAGGTTGTGCAATATTATAACTGAAGTGCAAGTTTACAGTGAGGTATTTGTACTTACAAGTACAAACAGTTCTACAAGGAGCACTTGGGATTAAACTGTTTCTGAACCACGGGGTCCATACTGGAAAGACGGCTGAGGCAGCGTGTGCTTGATGCTGTATCCGATAATTCTCTTTCTGATCAGCTGCTGCTGTGATTCACACTCAGATACAGTGATATAAATACTGAGTGGTGCAGTGAGAGTAATATGGAAAAAGATGATCTACTGTGGCAACTCCTAACATGAGCAGCTGAAAGCAGAAAAAGAAGGTGCAGTGAGAGTAACAACGCTAAAGCAGTTATGGTATTTGGAATACTATGGCTATTCCCTGGACCATTATATTGTTACAGGTTAATTACAATCAGATGCATTACACTAATAAACAATATGCAGTTAGTTTCAGTGTATTTATAAAGCCGCCTCAGGAATGTGCATCTAAGAAAGAAAGGGTAACCACACAGGAACAGTAGCACTGTTCTGACACTGGGTGCCACCAGTCTGCCAAAACCGAGTGGAGAACTTGCGTACGACAGGGTATGAGGTACCGTGGAAATGTGCGTGGCTTTATGCCAAGTTTAGGTTTTATACATCGTGATTTGAACGTGGAAATGTTCTTACGCAACATTTCTGTGCGTACGCACCATTTATACATTAGGCCCCTGGTCTTTTGCCTCCTCTATTTGCAAGATTATCCCAGTTAAAACCTGGTTAGTTACAAGTCCCCAATGACCATAATATTCCCCTGTAAACTTGCCTTTTTAATATTTCCAAAAAAGATGGGCATTGAAATTATTGTCTTCCTCGGGTGGTTTATAACACACTCCAAAAACAAGGCCTCTTTCCCCAGTGCTTTCCAGACTAACCCACCTGTCCGTATGAAGATGGGGGCTCATCGTCCAACTGAATTTAAATTCTGTCTGACATAAACAGCAACCTCACCTCCTTTTCTGTTCTCTGTCCTTCCTAAAAATGTGCATATGTCTGTTATACTCATTCACATCTGTGTTATTTAGCCAGGTTTCTGTTGTTGCTGCTGAGGTAGTATGTTGGTGAAGTATATGTGTAAGATTTTTCAGCAGTGGTAGTGCTGTTGCTTTGCAGTAAGGAGACTGTGGAAGATTGTGGGTTCACTTCCCGGTTCCTCCCTGTGTGGATAGCGCTTTGAGTACTGAGAAAAGCGCTATATAAATGTAATGTATTATTAATATTATTATTATTAAATTATTATTATTACCTGTACTGAAGTACACAGTGCCAATCAACTCTGTGGCATGTTGTGTGCACACGTGATAAAAATACACTAAGGAATTAATGAACAAAGGCAGGTTATGTGATGCAGCCCACCCACAATGAAACAAAATGAGGCTCTAAAACACAGTTACCAAAATGCATAACCCATGTTGATTCACTCTTTCCGAGAATGTGGTAATAAAAGAACTGGTGATAACCTTTTTTAAACTTAATAAGTAAGTTGTATTGTTTTTTCAAAGGTAGACATTTACTCGCGCCCATAAACTAATGGGATAGTGTGAGTTGGGACTTATTATTATACCATGTAGTAGTGAGTTTCTGTGTGACATTTTTTCAGTGATTATTGTCTAGTCTACAGAGACAGGAATTCATATCTTGGCATCAACATTCAATAATTTCAACAATGGCGCATTGAGACAGCTTTTCAAGTGGGATTCCACACCCCTGGAAAGCTTTCCATAGAGGTATGCGATCAAAAGGTCCACACACACAGCCAAGTCTCCTTTTCAAAATGGCTGAATCTCACAAAAATGTTCAGCCTTTTGTCTTTTGTTCCTCCTAAGATGACATGGATAGGCCGATTTGCAATGTGTGAGCAAGCTTAAGATGTGGGGTCAACTCGACAACACTCTTGCCTTGAAAAATTGACATATTGTGTACATTTTAAGATGTTTGTTGTCATAATTGGACCTCCACCCCTTCACTACCATTTTAAAATGTAACTCCAGGCTATGCATTTAAAAACAAATGCTTCACTTTAGACCACAAAATCATGTGACAAGTTAAATATATAATTTTGAATTTAAAAATAAAAATTCAAAATTTGTTTATGTGTTTTATACTTCTGCTTGTTTCTCATTATGTGTAAAGGATATTTTATAATACAAAACATTAGGATCTGTAGCTGGACAATGGTGTCCATACAAAAATGTTTCCCTGCCAGTTGTTTTTTTGAAAGGTTAAATGAGTCAAAGCAAAGAAAAGCAGCAATGCCACCTTTATTTTGAACTTTTAAGTTAAATAGATCTTGTGAGGGACAGTTGAGTGTTTCTGGGCTCATTGTATACCTGCTGGCCTAATTCTTTGTTAGAAAGAACTGTATGTGTGCATACAGTATCTAAAAAAAATATACAGCAAGTACACAAGTACTAATAGAGTGCCCATCAAACATAATGAAAATGTCAAAACTGATACAATATAGATTACCCAGAAAGAGTAATTACTACAACCACTACATTTTCAGTTCCTTTAAACTTGAAATGCTGTTCTTTTAAGTCAACAAATAGACAGCATGATTAACCCAATTTCCAAAAACAGGCACTGCGTTAGACCTAAGATGGTGTTTGTATACAAAAAACGTTTAACGTTTTAATATAACCCTGTACATTCAAAACATTTTGAAATTTACGTTGTAAAGCAAAGTAAAATACAGCATATTTCCCTTAAATAGTAAATTATATTGCAAACCTGCTCATTCATAAAAACAAACAGGGTTATCATGTTGTATTTACATATACAAAACCTAAATGTTATTAGAAATTGAAGTGTTGGTGATAAACGTAAAGTGCACTAACCATGTTCATAAAGGCGACAGAAAACTTAATCAGCAATGCATAAGACATAATTGGCGGGTTTAGAATCAACAAACATGGAGTCTGCTGACACACTCGCTGTACATGTACGATAAACCCACTGGGAGTGTCTTGCTCAGCTCGAATGTGAAGCAGGGATGTTTGCACAGATCTACTTAAATATTAGTGTTTTTAGGAGGTTTGTTGTTAATCAACCATCCCTGCTAATAGCTCATGTTTCATGTATCAGCTTCAGTTCCTTTATACTGTGCTTTTAATAATCGCCTATGGATGACAGAGATAATTAGAATATTTTTTCCTAATCCCACAAGCTGATTTAAACTGAGGATTGGGTAGAACTCAGCAAGAGGATTCTGGGACCAATGTAAACTGCAGCTGCAAGAAAAGCAAATGTGTTATTTAGTCAGGACAGGGAAAGAGAGCCCTTACCATCCTCAAATACGTATCTTTGGAGGGAGTCAGTCACCAAGAGTATGTGCACAGTTTCTCTGCTTCCCAACCAATATGTTGTCGGAAATGGCTGTGGGGGGACGACCCGGCCGGGATGCCTTGGAGAGCCCTGGACCTCAGCACTTCCGCCACACCAGGAAGTGCTGGGGGAAGAGGAGCAGGGACACCCGGAGTGCTTCCGGGGATACAGCCGGCACTTCTGTCAAATGGGGGCGTGTCGGTGGGAGATTGCCGGGAAGCACCTGGAGCACATCCGGATGTGAATAAAAGGGGCCGCCTCCCTTCATTCGAGGCTGGAGTCGGGAGAGAAGGAAGGACAAGGTCTGGAAGGAGACGTGGAGGCGGCCTGAAGAGTGAAGGCATTGTGTGGTAAAGACCAGGACTTTGGGGACTCTAGGGGTTTGTGAGCACTGAGTTGTAAATAATAGAATGTATAATAAACGTGTGTGGGGTGATTCAAACGTGTCTGCCTGTCTGAGTCCGGGTCATAGTCCACAATGTGTATCTGGGCTCATTTATGAAATACGCTTCCAGTGGACTGTGGTCAAGATTGTTTTATCTTCTTTCCGTCTACGTGAAGCTGACTTTGTTCCTCAGCCGATCATGGGAATACAATATAAATGAAGTTTCAGTTTTGTAAAATCTGTGAGACATGTATCTTACTGTTCTTAACATTTCTGGTTGGTTTCCAGTAAATGAATGTGTTTTTGCAAAGAGAGTTTTGAAGTATTAAGAAGTTCGATAATGAATGCATTATGATGAGCTCCGTGTAATCCAAAGGAGATTGTTTGTACTATATTAATTCTCTCAACATTTTGATCTTTTTCTGAAGTTTTATATTAAAGTAGTAATTATCAGAACCCATCCTAAGTAAATGTAAGCTTTAATTCAGAACAAAAGATGACTGAGGAATTCAGACTTTTTTTTATCTTTTAAATTGAGTCTCCGATTGCGACAGGGGCAGAGCCTACCCCAGTTACAACGAATAAATAAAGAATGTTATGTATGATTCTGGGATAATGGTTCTTTTTTTTCTTTCAGGTTCAGCTTATGTGAGCACTCCACTTTCTGATGACCACTTCACTTGTCCAATATGCCTGGATTTATACGTGAACATTGTCAGCATTCCCTGTGGGCATAATTATTGTAAGGGCTGTGTTGAAATATACTGGAAAGAGCGCAATATATTCACATGCCCAGTGTGTAAAGCTAGATTTTTTAGAAGGCCTAATCTTAACGTTAATAAAGGCTTTTCTGAAATTGTGGAAGAATTTAAAAAACGAAGGTCCCTCTTTCCAGAAAAAAATCTTGCTGGACAGGGAGATGTAGGCTGCGATGTCTGTACTGGCATTAAATTCAAGGCCTTGAAATCCTGTTTGGTATGCGTGACTTCCTACTGTGAAGACCACATCCGGCACCATGAGAAAGAGGCCCTGAAGTGGCATACGCTGGTATCCCCAGTAAAGAACCCTCAGGAATGGCTTTGCAAGCTACATAAGAGGCCATTGATGTTCTTCTGTAAAACTGACCAGGTGTGCATTTGTAGAATTTGCAATGAATACGTCCATCAAGGCCATGAAACAGTTGCGGCAGATGCAGAATGGAGACAAAGAAAGGTGAGTGTGTATTCAGTGATTTTTAAAAAGAAATATTAGAATATTTCCCATATTATAAATGCAGCTGCCAATAAAAATAAAATGTCATTCAGGCTTTTAGTCTCTTATTAAAATCTGAGGGCCTGAATGTTGATCGAAGTGATGTTAACCCAGCTATATCCTAATAGGTTTGTTATGCTACACAATCATTTTAAACGATGAAGGGGCTGCAGAGCTCTTAGTATTGAAAACAGTAAGACAGTGACGCTTTATTCCTGCATAATTAAGTCAGTATTAAGTATGATAAATAGGCAAGAATAATATTAATTAGAAAAAAACAATGAATGAATGAAATAAACAACAGAATGTATATTGTAACCATAAGTAAAGACATCAACACAAAACAACATTGAAAGAAATCTGTTTAAAAGTAAACACGTTTCTCCAGTAGCCCTAAAACATTAAACTTCATTAAGTGTGGAAAAAAATAAAAAACACTCCAACCCTACTGTGCAGTTTTATTGAATGAAATATAGTTTCCATTGCTCCTATATAAACTTAAAAAGTTAAAACTCCCAGTCAAGATGAATAGTTAGTGCATTTCCCAATCACTCTTGGAAGTCCTTTACTGTTTGGATGCCTTGATGATGGCAGAGCTCACTGTGCTTATATCTTCTCCACTTCATGAGTGAATTTGCTTCACTTTAAGAACCTGGTTATTCATAGAAGCCTCGTTTCTAAAATGCCAGGTAAACCATTAATCTGGTTAGAGAAACCGGCACCTTGGTCCCTGAGAAACCAGCTTAACACGTATACATTTCTCCATGAGTGACCTGGTTATATTGCCACGTAAAACCGTTAACCAGGTTACAGATGTTGTTGTGACCACCAGTCTTTGCTTCACACATGCATCCAGTAACCACAAAGATGCATTTTCTGAGACAAATGCTTTGGAGGTTGCATTATGTCTTCTCCTCGTTGAAATAATCTGTCTTAATACTGTATTTCTGAAATTGCTCCTTAACCTTTCCATGCATGTGTTTAAAATGTTTGAGGCAACCTTATGCTGTGTTGGGATGATTCTGTACATGGTATAGAATGTTATGAAGCCAACCAAAACTCCAATGTTATTGCTAAAAAGTACTGAGATACAGAAAGCACAAGGTCAGTCCATGCAGAATAGAGCAGAGAAATATAAACATAATTTGTAAATAGATGTCAATGTGCAATTAAAGAAATACAGTGGAACCTCGGTTTGCAAGCATAATTCGTTCCGGAAACATGCTCGCAGTCCAAAGCACTCATATATCAAAGTGAATTTCCCCATAAGAAATAATGGAAACTCAGATGATTCGTTCCACAACCCAAAACTATTCATATAAAAATGATTAATACAAAATATAAAGTAAAAATACATAAAACAAATTAACCTGCACTTTACCTTTGAAAAGAATCATGGCTGGTGTGAGTGAGTTTCTAAACTCTTGTGGGATTCCACCCAACGGGACGACACGCGGAAGAGTGTCCCAAAGCAATCGCAGTCTCCCAGCGCTGTAGCAGTTCGCCGTATAAGCGTATCCAAAAAGATCGCGGACATGCTATAAGCGACTGCCGTCGATGGGTGATACAAGGAACATTATAAAGATCCCGCTACAATAAATACCTGTGCTGTTGCTGTTTCAAGCTGAATAAAGCTGGTGTTGTTAAAGTACTGTGGCTCAGCTTCGTGTTTTGGGGCAAAAGATGGGGACTCGCAGTGCACAGCACACACACACAGTCACAATGCTGTAGTAAACAGTATACACTCGTACGGATGTTGACTATATGAGTGAGGCACGCAGACTCAGACGGAGAATAGGAGACGACTGCCCTCAAGAGAAGAGAGAGAGAGAGACACAAGAGAGAGAGATGCGCACACGAGTGAGCGAGAAGGAGAGAGAGAAGGAGAGAGAGAGATGCGCATGCGAGCGAGAGAGAGAGAGAACCATCAGCTCAGTTGTGATCACATGACGCTCAGCAGACAAAGTGTATCCATACTACTCGTATTGCAAGATATCACTCGTTTTTCAAGTCAAAATTTATTAAAAAATTTAGCTCGTCTTGCAAAACACTTGTAAACCAAGTTACTCGCAAACCGAGGTTCCACTGTACTCCCTCCAAAACATTGCCTGTGATGTTTGTAATAATGACCAAGAAAAACATTTTCAAGAAGAACAGAGATCGCAAGGATTACGATACAGTGGGTTTCAATAGGGCCCAGTGAGGAACAATAGCAGACCATCAATATTAAAGCATCTCTGAAAATCTCAAGTTACTTGTGTCAAGTATCTAGCTGTATTTTTTTGCTAAAATATTGATAAATAAGTTTGAAGTGTTTTTGAATGAATTTGAGGTTTTGAATTAAAGATGCTCTCTCATTCATTCATTGGCCAAGAACCCTGCCTTCAATTGAAAACTATAATTCATGCTTATTATGTCAGAAACTTTTTTGTATTGGTTTTCAAAGAAAACATATTAACATAATAAACTTTTCTTGGCCATTGCTACAAACACAAGGTATGTAACAAATAAAAACACTCATTTTAGGTAGTGTATCCCTTTAAAATAAGCAAAGCATATAACCCATGTGAAGTCTACACAAGCAGAGCACACACAATGGACATGTAGAGGTTATTAGGTCCAATGTCCGACTTCTTAATCTTGAGAGAATTCAGCCATATCACCAGTCATTCTCTAATGTTCACAATTTGCTTAATGTATTGGCCATGGCAGTTGACATCTAAGATTTTTCTGGAGGACATCAAGTGAGTTTTTCTGGTAAGCTGTTTAATTTAAAATTACTCACTTATTTATTAGTTTTAATCTTTTTGCTATTTATTGAAAAACAGAAGCAAATTGGAAATCTCCAGACAATAATAAGGAAAAGGCAAGTTGCAGGAATGAAGAAAATTGCTGAACTGAATGGAGATTTATTATCCATAAAAGTAAGCTAATAAAAGTTATTTTTTATTTATTTATTTTTTAATCATTGCTAATATCCACTAAATGGACCATCAGACACAATGAAATTGGTTGGTCATTACCAAACTGGGAGAGAAACTACTCTTGGGATTTAAAAGGTTTAGCACCCAGGGACAGATGAAAGCACACAAACCATGTGTCAAGTAGCAACTGTGACACTTAAAGGATCAACTGGTTACTTTTGTGAATGTGCAGCTTGGGGCAGCCTGTAGACACCTCAGCGAGGTCAGAGTGACTTAATACTGCTTGTATCTTCACACACATATCAAACAAATGTTTCATGCAAATCTTGCTTTCTATTCAAAATGGAGTAACAAATAATACTGTAATTCGTTGAGCTACATGGTCTGATGTAAAGAGCTACAGTAATGCTGCCTGTTTTATTGTTAAAAAGCACAAAGAGATTTTTTTTAAAAATTTAAAGTAGGTTACTTTATAGTGGAGTCACGTGATTTTTGCCATTCCGTTTGTCCATTCAAATAAAGATCTACCTCTCCCCCTCATTTATTGGTCAAGAATCCTATCTTCAATTCAAACATACAGCATTTTGGAATTATTATTAACAGCATCTTAACAGGAAATACCTGTGAGTAATATTTTAGCAAAAGCTGCACACATTTTGCCGATGTTGATTATATGGATGGATACAGGTGGATTATGCGACATGAGCTAAATTTTGAGATTTTTTTTATTTTTCCCCATTGTCTGCCATTGTACAGAATTAGTCACTGCAAAGTCCTGTTGAATATTGAATATGCACTTTTTCCACCTCAGCCACCACCACAAACTACATGAAGTGAGTAATATTTCAAAAAATTTTGAGGAGAGTATTCCTAATTCCCAAGACATCAGACAGACAAGCCTCTCTTCTGTTTGCGAGGTCCAAAGCCCCCTTGCTGCCTGACTGAGCTGTACCTGTACTGTGCAAAGGGTAGACCGTTGCGATGAGCTAAGCTGCCGTCTCTGCCTTTGTTTGTTTTTCCATTCTGTTTTAGTTTATAAAACATGAGACATCAGAAAGACGAGCCTCGCTTTTGTTTGTGAGGTTCAAAGCACACGTGTTCCTTGTTCTTCATTGCTACATTCTTAAGAATTAAACTTCCAGATGAGCATTCATTGGTTGTGAGCTCTCATGCAAACACAGCTTTGCCCCTCTGACTAAAGAGAACATCAAACCTGTTTGGTTTAATCGGAGCGAGTATCAGACCAGTTGGTCTTAGGTGTCACTTTAGCCAATGAGTTTCACAGGAGTTTGCCGCTGACTGCCCAAGATTATGTAAACGAAAGCTACGATTGAAAATCGGTGGAAAAGTTGTCTAATGTGACATAAGCTGTTAGTTATTGTCCTTTTACATATTTATGAATTGTTCCTTGTGCAAAACTACCCATCCATTTAAATATAATGAAAAGACTTGAGAAGGGACCTCCTTATTTTCGTTAAAAGATCTCCAAGTCACCTCTGTGCAGAGAGGACTTTATAGCTCAGCTCCCTCTCTATGTTGGTCATCATCTTTATACTTCACTATCTTGACTTCAAAAGTTTTTTATGAGCAGTAGCACAGGGAATTCCAACAACATTCATAGAAAACAGTTTTCCTGGAAAATACTTCATTCTACAGAGATTCAGATTGGTGAGATTGGTGCTTTTTTATTTTGGTTCATTCACTTCACTCATTTCACTTTGTATGTGTTTGGTTTATGATACTTTTTTCTGTGTATTGTGTTTAATAATGTTTATTTGTTATAAGGGTGATGTTCTAGTATATGTAATTTTTTTATTTTATTAATTCATTGTTTATTTTGTGGGCACTTTCTATAATTTCTGTTTATATCCACCTTTCTTTACGATATATTCATTTTTCATACCGGTTTTTCTATTTACTGCCCCTGAACCGTTGATTGATGGGAATGATTTTGAGAAAGCAAAGTTTTTACTTGGCCTAGTCAGAGTGGCTGGTCATCACAACCTACGGGAAATACTGCTGGGTCAATAAGATAATCACTTGTTTTGCTCAATTTGTGGAAGGGTCACCAAAACTCTGATAACCAAATAACCCATCGCAGTGACAGAGTGAATGGGATGACAGGTAACACCCTAAGATAAAATGTTGCACCAATTAAAATGGTGTGCTTACAGTGAGGTTGCCTCAAATGAGGCTCCAAATAGTGTTGTCCCCTTTAACTATTAAGATAATGTGGGTGTAATTTCATGATAAACAAATTAACATTTTACTAATTCAGTATTCATCACTTTTTCTTTTTTAGAACATCAGAACAATCTATAGACGAGAACAGGCCATTCAGCCCAACAAAGCTCACCAATCCTATCCACTTAAATTTTCTAAACAACATCGTCTAGTTTTTAAAGTCTCTAACGTCTTACTGTCTACCATACTACTTGGTAGCTTATTCCAGGTGTCTACGGTTCGCTGTGTAAAGAAAAACTTCCCAATGTTTGTGTGAAATTTACCCTTAACAAGTTTCCAACTGTATCCACGTGTTCTTGATGAACTAATAAGTCTTGATCCACTGTACTAATTCCCTTCATAATTTTAAACACTTCAATCATATCACCTCTTAATCTTCTTTTGCTTAAACTGTATAGGCTCAGCTCTTTTAATCTTTCCGCATAATTCAAACCCTGTAACCCTGGAATCAGCCTAGTCGCTGTTCTCTGGATCTTTTCTAGCGCTGCTATGTCCTTTTTGTAGCCTGGAGACCAAAACTGCACATAGTACTCAAGATGAGGCCTCACCAGTGTGTTATAACCTCCTTGGACTTGTACCCTATACACGGTGTTATATAACCTAACACTCGGTTAGCCTTCTTAATGGCTTCTGAACACTGTTGGAGAGTCCGATCCTTCTCATAAGGCTTACACTTGATTTTCAGACCTCCCATTGTGTATTCAAACCTAACATTTCTACTTCCTATGTGTAATACTTTACATTTACTGACATTAAATTTCATCTGCCACAAATCTGCCAAAGCATGTATGCTGTCCAAGTCCTTCTGTAATGACTTAACGGGCTACAAATTATCTGCCAATCCATCTATTTTGGCATTATCTGCAAATTTAACCAGCTTGTTACTTGTATTCCTATCTAAATCATTTATATATATTAAAAATAGCAGCGGCCCTAGCACTGACTCCTGTGGAACACCACGCTTAACATCAACCAATTCTGATAAAGGTTCCTCGCACCATCACCCTCTGCTTCCTGCGTCTGATCCAATCTTGCATCTATCAATAAACATCATCCTGAACCCCCACTTCTTTTAATTTGATGCCCAGCCTCTCATGTGGCACCTTATCAAATGCTTTTTGATAGTCCAGATAAATAATATCATATGCTACACTTTGATCATATCCTTTTGTTGCCTCCTCATAGAATTCCATCCTCTTCCAAATCCTATCAGTAAAACTCATGTGCTGCTCAATCTTATCCTTAATAATTCCATCCATTAATTTTCCTGTGATGCACGTTAAGCTTACTTGCCTATAGTAGTTTGGATCTTCCAGGCCACCCTTTTTATATAATGGGATAATATTTGCCATTTTCCAGTCTTTTGGAATCTTCCCAGTGTGCAGTGACTTCCTAAAAAGTATGTGTCAAGGGATTACATATGTACTCACTAGCCTCCTTAAGAACTTGAGGGTAAATATCATCTGCTCCTGATGATCAGTTTGATTTCAGTTCATTTAATCTGAGCAGCACTTCTCCCTCTACAATTTCTATATCATTCAGAACCTCCTTAGTAGTTCCTATTTACTACTGGGTGGTTATCCACTTCCTTACTTGTGAAGAAGTCAGAAAAATTTACAGCATATTTTAGAGCAATTCAGTTTAGGGCATCTGCTATTTCACTGTATCTTTTAATTCTCCTTTACTATCCCTGATGCACTTCACCTCCTCCTTGACTGTTCTTTTCCTACTAAAATACTGAAAGAATCTCTTAGAGTCGTCTTTTGCCTTATCTGCTCTGCCTTTTAACCTCCCTAATATCCTTCATAATGGTTGACCTCACATTCTCATATGCCCCCCGATTCACTGGATTTGAGTTGTAGCTGTGTTTACCCAAAATTACCAAAGTTCTGCAGCTTTAGTTTGCTTCATAGGATTCTGGCAGTAGCTTGATACGTTGAAATGATTCCACAGACAAAAATATCTTAGTTTTTGAAAGCATTAGTAAAAATTCATGGTAAAACGGTTCACACAAAAATAGAGGAAAATTGATAGAGCAAAGAAAGGAAAAGTTCTTCTTTAAGAAAAGTTCTGTTTAAAGCTTATATATCTTGCTTCATTCTTAATGTTTGATCATACAGTTGATCCATTTCTAAATGGTCAGAAAACTGTATGCCTATCCCATTTACACCCTGCAAATGGGTCTTTCAGTCCATGCTAGCTAAGAGCCTGTTCTAAAACACACTGAACTTAATTAGCACACTGTATTACAGATATAGCTAAGAATGTTCTATATCTCATTTTAACTTACAGGGGGTGAAAGGTTATACTATAATCTAATAATAATATGAGTTTAATTTAAAGCATTAACTTTCTAAGATTGGCTCTTACATTAGTCGTGTACGCCTTATACAGCTGTTTATTTCCTTTGCCGGTTACTCTTTAACAATTTATTAACCCACTGCAGTTTTTTTTTTTATTTCCTATTCCAAATTTAGGTATGTACCTGTCTTGCGTTAGATGTAAATCATTTTTAAACCTGTTCCACTACTCCTCAACTGCCTCCATACTTAAAAAGCTTATTTCAATCCATCCTCCTCAGACTTTGCCATATCTGCTCAAAATTTGCCCTACCAAAGTAAACCATTTTAATCTCTGCATCTGATCACTTGACCCTAGTGGTTCTATCACCTCTACACCGTCAGTTCTATCCTGATTATTACAAAATACTAAATCCAGACAGGCTTCACCCTGTGTTAAAAAACAGTAACTGATTACTTCTAAAAACTCCTGCTTTTGTGCTCCGCCATTTGCAAGGTTATCCCAGTTAATATTTGGATAGTTGGAGTCGCCCAAGTGCCCCATGTAAACTTGCTTTTTTAATATTACTAAGATCTGTGTTGAAAGTACGATCTGTTTTGGTCTCGTCCATTATGGGAGATGGACGTCTGAAGTGGAACTCCGTTAGCAACGGTGTTATTCTGTTCTCTTAATTTTTTTATCATCCTGCGGTATCCTGTATTTACTAAACCCTAGGGGGTTCAATTACACTATATACAAGCATATATAAACATGAGCGGCAGGAAAAGGGCTCAGAAAGAAATGGAAAATAAAGCTAAAGCTTCATCCAAGCCTAGACAGGCAACAAATCCTATCTCAAGGTACGGCCTTTCAGAAACTGACCTGGAACAGATAGGCGAAAGCACAGATTTCCCGGGACCTGACGCTGCTGCATCGTCTCTAGCCGAGAGCAAAAGTGGGAGTGAATGTGCAAGCAAGTCAGGTCAGGATAGCTCGTCGATTCCAGAAGATTCATTGAAACTGAAAATGGCCTTACCTTCTGTGCTGTTTCCTACTCCTCGCAAGATGGGAACCTTGACTTTAACTGGGCTTGCCACTTCACCCACAGAGCATGGAGAAAGACCGAAACGATCTGTCTGAATGGAAGGTAACGATCGCCGCAATAGCCACCACTCAAGACATAAAGGAGCTCAAGGAAAGGTATAAAGAAAGAAATAAATGATATCAGGAATGAAATAATGGACAAACATAAGACAATTGAAGCTGCTTTAGGATATTAAAGACCAGGAAAAACATTTAAATAATCACTTTGAGGCAACCTTTAAAGGTATGGTAGAAAAGACTGAGGAACAAATACAGGTCTTAGTTTGAGAATAAACAGAGAGCACTTGGCAGTCAGTTGGAAGATGTTAAGGAAATGTTCACGACTCAGATTGAAACAGTTGAACAACTGGCATCTACCTGAGACGGAAAAACAATGGCTGCAAATTCCGAATGCAAAGTACTTGGAGACAGACTTGCTATACTGGAAGATAGATGCAGAAGGAATAATATTAGAATCGAAGGTCTCCCAGAGAATCCTGAAAGTACAAACCCAGTGAAATTAGTAGCTGAACTATTCTCTAAAATAATTGGAGAGGACTTCAAATCAGATACCGAGATAGCAGCAGCTTACCGCATACAGGGATAAAATACCTCTAAACCCAGGACTCTTATCGTGCATTTTGAAAAATTACAATTTGAGCAATGTTAACTTCTCAGACAAAAACAACAGATATTTGAAAATAGCCACATTTGTATTTTCTCTGACTTCTCAACCTCAATAGCAGCTAAATGTGCCGCATTTTACAACATTAAATAGCATTTACAGAAAACCGAGATCAGAATTAGCCTCTTGTATCCTGCCAAACTGAAAGTGGACATTCAAGGCAAGTTCTACATTTTTACAGAAAAAAGTAAGAAAACTGATCCTAATACTTTTTTGAAATACAATCGTGAGTCGTGTCATGGCATGGCATGGCAAAGAAGATGTTACCGGCTATTTGATCCGATTGCAGTGATACTTGTACTATAATTATACATCCTATTCCCTTCTCGGCCACTTTTTGTTTATATTTTAATTACATTTTAATTACAGTTACATGCATATATGTGTCATTTTTTAAGGAATCTGCTTGACATCATACCCTTGGTTTATTGTAGGCCTTGTGACTTTGACCCACCTACGTGCTGCCGGTCTGGTCTGAAATGTCCTCCTGCGCCACCTTAGGAGTGCACACTATCACCCTAAAGGACACCTGGGCCAGGTCCACCAATTCTCTACTACAACGCAGACTAGCCAACTACTCCTCCTCCAGTTCAGCAACCCTGTGCTTGAGGTGCTGGATCAGCTGGCATCTCTTGCAGATGTAGCCCTCATAGAAGACTGGCTCCTCTGAGCCATCATCTAAAAAGTCCATCATCTAGCATTGCACTGGCCTCATACAGAATAATACCTTTGTTCAAGACTTGTGGTTTTGTGCACAATGTTTATGCAAGATCACAGACTCTCAGTTTATTGCCATTGGAAAGTGTGAATTAAATAATAAACCTTTTGAAAATATCTGAATGATGCATCTCTTATCCCGTTATATTCCCCATGGATGTCACAGGTCTGTTGTGCAGCATAATTTCAGGCACAATCCTGGGTGCCATTGGAGTTTTGTCAGAGCTCCTTCAATCTTTAGTGTGTTCACGTGAATTTGCGGTTACATTGTTGAGCTTTTCTTGTAGACTGACTGCCCTTAAGCTGACAGCCTGGAATTGGTGCCAAGTGTTCCTTGTTTATAAATCCCGCATTGGTTTTTGCTGACAGGACTCTGCCCTGGCTGAAGCTGACAAGCTTCTAGAAGAATCTCTCCGTGCCATTGAAAGGGCAAGAGCAGAGATACTTGCCAGAATTGAAGTGAAAAGAAAGGAACAAGAGGATCGTGCTGGTGAATTTATTGAAAAGATCGAGCAAGACATTGTTGAGCTGGAGAAGAAAAAAAAGGAGTTTGAGAAACTTCTAGAGGCAGAGGACCACATTTCATTCTTGCAGGTATAAATTATTTTGAACCATAGTACATTATGTATCCATTAGTTTTCCCAACCAACTTATTCCATCACAGAATCATGGGAAGTGCAGGCCTATTCGCATGTAGTAACAAACAGGGTGCCAGTCTTACACAGTAAGTGTTAATGCTCTCTGTTTAAGTCCGACTTTCAATAGACTGGTGAAGGATTTGGTGGTCCGCCTTAACTTTTGAGCGGCAGAGTATCGTAGCATTAGTTTGGACAGCTAGGTTGGGGTTTAAGCCATGCTGTGTTATACGTTTCTTTTTGCTAAAACACAGCTGGTACTCACTAAATAGTGCCCACTTCAAGCACTGCATAACAGCACCTAGTAAGAATAATGCTACTTTTGTTAACCGTAAGCAGTTTCACTCCATCACTGGTGATGCCAAGATGAGACTGACAAATGTTGTGGCCTGAGTCAACCCACAATTCATTTGTTTTGAGAGGTATAAGTAGTGTTGGCAGATGTCTTGCTGTTTGTTCGTGCTCTACTTGATAGCTGGATGCATCAAGGTAGTGGATGCTCTACCAGTCAATGATGGTCTGCAGCATTGTGGTTCCATATGTATGAGGCTGATTAGCATGATACATATTTCGTTGTTTCAAGGAGGCAATCAGGTGGTCTTTGAAGTACATTCATGTATGCACATTTACAAGATGACTGGTTAAATTGCATATAAATCTAATTACGGCAGGTTTTATACATTTGTTTTAATTTTACGTTTAATGCCACAAATTTTTTATAAACGAGAACACTAGTCAGCCCATGACATCAGCAAAAGAAAATGTCACCACCATGGAGCAAACTGGTTAAGAATCACAGTTAATGGGCCAGTAGAATGCATTTTGCGTGAACAGTTAAACATGACTTAAGGCTTGTGTCTATTCGACAACCAGAATGTCAGTTAATCATTTTCTAATCTTCATTGTCTTGAACAGGGTTGTTGATGCAACTTGGGTGTGGAAGCCTATCCCAAGTAGCATAGGAAGGAATAAACCCTAGACAGTCCATCGTAGGGCAAATACATACAACAAACAGACACCCCAACTACACACTAGGGCCAGTTTAGTAACGCCAGTCTACCTACCTTGCATGTGTTGGGACTGTGGGAGGAAACCCATGCAGACACAGGGAGAACCCAGGACATGAACCCTGGTCTCCTTACTGAGAGACAACAGCATTACTATACCACTGTGCCGCCGACTCAGAATGTTGCCATCTGAAATGAAGCTTCCTCACATCAAATGTTCCATGGAGAATACCAAGCCAATTAACTAAACTGGGAGAAATTTAAAAAGCATTTTAATAACCATGGATTAAACTTGGACACATCACTATGGCCCAGAGTACGAATAACACCTAAAACAACTGACTTTATTTAAAGAACAAGAAAACATCGGGACATCATAATAAGTGTATTAGCATTCACAATGATTGTGCTAAAACAAAAATCACTTATTTTACTAATATTTCTCTTAATAGGTCAGGCTTTTGAGAACTCTTACAGTATATACCTTGTAAATGGCACACACTCATTTAACCATAGAACATCTACTTCCCTATTGGTAATTGTCTCATTTTAAAAGTGGATCACTTTATCATGTTTTCAAGGTGTCTCGGTGCCTACTGCAAGTTTTTCCTGGAATCTGAAAATTTAGTGTGAAATGCATTTTCTTTTCCTGTCAAGGTGACATAAATGCCCACACACAGAGGACAAAACCTAGAAGTCTTGTCCTGTGCAATATACAGGTATTTACTCTCACTTCCATGACACTTTCAACCATTTATCTATCATTTTTACTTTTATACCTCATACATAGATCATGGACGTACTTTGTGGATATTTTTAGGGTGTTTTCTGCAACCCAGAGACTGATTCTGAGCACATTATACTCCTTAGGTTCTAGGTGTGTGAGTGCCCATAGCCTGCAAGGCCTACTTTGAAAGTTTGAGAGTTTCTTTCGTGTATGGCTCAGGCATCTGCCACCTAGTAGTTTCTTACTGCTCAGCATTTGTTTGTAGAACGTCCAAGTTTTTCTTGTCCTGAGATACAAACAAAGGAATGCTGCATGCTCAAACTTTGGGTTTCTTCCTCCTGCTTGTGTATTTTAACTTATGTGACCACTCTTGGGTGCTGACTGAGAATGAATTAAAGCCTTAGCTAGGGGAAGATCCATGCTGTGACAGCAAACAGCAGCAGATGAATCCCACACTAGCCAAGATAAAATTACATATAAAATTAATTTCTGTTATGCATTCATTTTGGATACCAAAATGTGTTATTTATTGCATTAAAATGTATTAAAGTCTCTTGTTTTATTGTCAGAACTTCAAGTTTGATTACAAACTCCCAGAGGACAGAGATCTCTCCATTATGAAGCTTAACAAAAGCATATTTAAAGGGATAGGAAAAGATGGTCCCTTTACAGGAGGTGTGTATCAAAAATGATTTTTCAGGAAAAAGTTCATGATTCTGTGCAATATCAGTTTTCTTTCCAGTTTTGGTGAGCCCTGCATCATCTCGTAGCTTTGTTTGTTAAAAATATGTAAATTTGTATCCTCCAAGTTACAAAATTCATATTTCATTCAAGCTTTCTTTTTCTCTGGTCTGTGCAAAGGAGGTAGAATCGCTTCCAAAGATACTAGCAAAGCAGCAAACTCCCTCTTATTAAGGACTCTGCTTAACTGGGCTTTCCCGGCTCAATTTAAAGGTGGGTTTGTTTGGGGAGCAGCACCGCCACTTCCAGTCATTGTCTGACCAAGCTCAAGTCAACCAACCTGCCTGAGCTCCATTTGTGAAAATGTTTTGTGCTCTAAACCAGAAGACACTTGTCATTAGGGCAGCATCACACTGTAGGACTTGACCTCAACCTTACCCACATGTGTCCCATACTGCAACCTCTTTCAGCACCCTAAACTCTCTCTCTAGGATTTTGGCCAAGCTACAGTGGTCTGCTCATAGCATAGTGCATTTGTCAGGTCCTCTTAACTGCTCTTTTGTAATTTCTTTTTCACTATAATAAGTATTAAAATAATACAGCTGCCTAATTTATATATTTATCTATACTAATAAAAGGCAAAGCCCTCACTGACTGACTGACTGACTGACTCATCACTAATTCTCCAACTTCCCGTGTAGGTGGAAGGCTGAAATTTGGCAGGCTCATTCCTTACAGCTTACTTACAAAAGTTAGGCAGGTTTCATTTCGAAATTCTAAGTGTAACGGTCATAACTGGAGCCTACTTTCGTCCATATATACGGCCATAGCCAGCAGCTCGGTCGCCGTGTGAGGCGGATTTGCGTCCCGCATCATCACGCCTCCCACGTAATTGAGTGCCTGCCCATTTAAGGTAAATATTCACGGGTTAAGGACTGTGCTTAGCATATTCATAAGTGCAGCTACTACGGAAACCCTCTGACGCTGAACAAGCCTTTGTATACATATCAATAGGAAAGCAAGGTGTAAAGCTTAAGTTTAAATGACGTTCATAGACACGCTGCCTGTTAAGCATCTTAATGCCTGTTAAACATCTTAGATTCACGAGTATCGATTTGGGTAGTGATCACTTCGATGAATGAAACCTGTTCAAAAAACGCATTACACAATTGAGAAGGCAGCAAAAGAATATGAAGTGAGTGACGCGTACAAGCATATTCATAAGTGCAGCTACTGCGGAAACAAAGCACGGTGTAAACCTAAAGTTTAAATTAGGTTCATAGACAGGCTGCCGCTGGCGTTTGTCATGCCTACAACGAATACGATATTCGCAAGATACAAGTTTAATGAGAGGACGCAGGGTATAAACGAGACTTTTCAGCACTTTGTAGCAGAGTTAAAATTGCTGGTGAAGGACTGTGCTTATGCAAACGAAGATAAGATGGTCAGGGATAGAATAGTGTTTGGCACAAACTCAGCAAAAGTGCGAGAGAAACTTTTAAGTGCTGGGTCTGAGCTAACATTAAATAAAGCCGTGGACATCGCGAGATCGCATGAGATTGCACAAGCACAGCTGAGAAGCTTCGATGCATGTACTCAGAGCGGCTCACATGAACTGACTTTGCAGGACTGGGAAAGGTTAAATTAAGTTCATAGACACACTACCGCTAAATATTTGCAAGCAAATCCACAAGTTAATACCGGGAATACCTGTTAAACATCTTAGATTCACAAGTACCGATTTGGGTAGTGAACACTTCGATGAATGGAACCTGTTATCTTTAGAATGGTTGACAAACATGGAATATAACACAACACATCCTCCAAATATGAACCTGATTGAAAGAAATAATGATAATCAAATCCTTGATGACAGCAACACTCATAACAGTCACAAAACAATTACATTGTCAATCATATTACGTTATTTTTAAAATGTTTCCTTTTCTTTTTCATAACTTCTTTAACACACTATTGACAATCATGTTACGTTATTTTTAAAATGTTTCCTTTTCTTTTTCATAACTTCTTTAACACACTACTTCTCCACTGCGAAGCGCGGGTATTTTGCTAGTATATATATAAAAATCCTGGAATGGAAAAGCAAGGCGACGATACGTGATCTTCTCAGAAGTTCTCGGAAGACATTTAAAAGACCTGCTAGACAAAAAACACTGGCCACGGAACATCTCGCGGGGACTGTAAACATGAGACTTGGTGCCAAGAGATTGTCCCAGGGCAGTCTTGTGGGGACGTAGAACATAAGATTCTTGCAAAACACGCCCTTCTTATCAAATATGAGCATGGACAGCCAGCAAAACATTCAGTCATGTAAAGTCATGTGGCACACACAGTCTATTCTAAAAGAAAATCTTGAGACGAGACTACTACCAAGAGATTTTTTCAAGTCCTGCCCTCCTCTCAACCATTTCAGGTTAATGTCCCACACCCAAGGTCCTCTCACCTCTCATTCGTGTGAATGCTTTTGTCAGACACAGTTCCTGCACTCTCAGCTCTTATAAATTTTTACGTTTTCCTCACTTTATGTTCCCAATAAAAGAAGACTTATTATGTCCAAATCTTATTGAAGAATTTCATCCTGAAGGGTTATCAACAGAAGAAATGAGTACACGCGCAATCCTAGTACAGAGAAACGATAAAGTCAAACGAATTAACGTGAAAATTGTCGACCGGTTACACAGCAAATTGGTTAAATGCATATCAATAGACAATGCTGAAACAATTGGTGGTGATGGTGTGGAAAGTGAAAACATCAGCTTACTGTATCCCGTAGAGTATCTACAACCATTTACACCATTCGGTCTTCCACTGGCCGAATTACTATTGAAAGAAGGATGTATCGTAATGTTATTGCATAATTTATGTCTGAGTGATGGGCTATGCAATAGGCCAAGATTATTTGTATTAAAAAATGGTGGAACAATTCTGACATGTAAAATTTTAACAGGCAACAAGAAAGGTAATATAGTACATCTTCCGCGGATAATAGACACCAAAGGAGATCTTGATATGCCATTCGTATTAAAACGTTTACAGTTTCCCATTAGAACAGCTTTTGCGATGACAATTAACAAATCACAGGGACAAACATTCAAAAAAGTCGTTTATTTATTAGGTTGAAAGAAACGATATTCACTCACGGGCAGTTACACGTTGAGTTGTCACGATGTAAGTCCAAACATGCAATCAAAATTCAAGGCAATATTGCCGAAAAGTTAATTCCAAATATTTTTTTCACTGATTTTACAGTAAAGTGTAAGTTTAAAAAGTATTTGCGTGTTAATTTCAAAGCCAAATAGAACAAAAACGTATAACGCAACATGAAACATAATTTTCTTTCAAATTATTACGTTTTACTATTTTTTACTATGGTTAATTACTCGCTGTAATGTAAAATAATTAGGTCTATTATGCATATGTAACAATTCCTATGAAAATAACAATCTATTTAAATTGTACATCCACTTCCCCATACGCAAGCTTAGACCGTAGTGCCGGCCCAGGGGTTGGCAAGTGAAGCGAGCAGGGGGCAGAGCCCCCTAGTTTTACTAATTAAAGAGAGCAGACAACATGGAAACTTGTGACTTATTTGAAAAGAGACACTCCCCAAGCATGTAAAAGTACCATTATTGCTTTTGCTTGATTGTGATTTATTGCAACATTCACAAACATCTTTGAAATATGGTGGTGTCCCACCAGTGGGACACCTCATGCATAAGTGGCCAACATATCCACTGAACTTAAAATATTGGGAGAACAATCAGACAACTGGGAGCAGTAGTCAAAGCCAGGATGCTGGATCCTGAGTTTTGTGTTTTTTCACCTCTATAAGGTACTGTTTTATCCTGCGAATAAGGCCTGGATATAATGGTGGTGGTTAACTGGGTGTATCAGAAGTACTATGTAACTAACTGAGTACTATTCTGCATACAATATTTGTTATTATATATATTTTTTTTTTTACTGGGCTCTAATATTACTAGGTTACTGGAAAGCCTTACATACTAGATCATGCTACATACAAGTAAAACTTTTGTGAAGCAAATCAATTCCTGCTTTTTCTACTGACCAACTCTGCCTTTTGTTAATGTCAATAGAAAACAATTTTTTAGGAAACTATTACTTTGAATTGAAACAATCAGTAGTAATAATGGGAATGTTGTGTATAAATATAATTTTTCCCTGCATCACAGCCTGTAAAAATGTTAACTTAAGATTTGAATATAACATTTTGATCAGTAATCTTGTAATATTATAAAGTTTTGGTGGGTTTCGGTCAAAATCAATAAACACCGATTTGTGGTTTACTTCAATTTACTACACAGGCTGCACATTGATGTGGCTTAAGGAGTGAATCGAACATTTTAAGCATTGTACAGAAAAGAACAGATGAAAAGAAATAATATGGTGAATGTGTACCCCTTACATGTTCTGTTAGCGGGGGACCCCTTTACTAAACTGACCCAGACATGACATTCCTAATGGCCTTTGCTGCACCCAGGACTTGACCTTCTACTTTGAAAACTGGAGGACATTGTCGTCAGACCTCCAAGGGGACACCCCAGGCATCCGTAGTACTGCATGTGCTTCATCACCAAAGGGGCCCACTCCAACCACCACATTCTACAAAGTATATGTGTAAAGCTGACAATTCACATGGGTCAAAGTTCACCCCGGCTAAGATTTGTATTTTATATGTTGATGAGTGAGTGAATCTACTGTGCGTTATGCAGTATATATCTATACTAATAAAAGGCAAAGCCCTCACTGACTCACTCACTCTCTCACTCACTGACTGACTGACTCATCACTAATTCTCCAACTTCCTGTGTAGGTAGAAGGCTGAAATTTGGCAGGCTCATTCCTTACAGCTTCCTTACAAAAGTTGGGCAGGTTTCATTTCGAAATTCTATGCGTAATGGTCATAACTGGAAGGTATTTTTCTCCATTTACTGTAATGGAGTTGAGCTTGACCGCCGTGGGGGCGGAGTTTCATGTGTCATCATCACGCCGCCCACGTAATCACGTGAACTGACTGTCAACGCACTATGTAGAAAACCAGGAAGAGCTCCAAAATACGCTGAACAAAACATGCATTATATAATTGAGAAGACAGCGAAACAATAAGAAGCGAGCGAGTGACATATACTACCATATTCATCATTGCAGCTACTTCGGAAACAAAGCAAGGTATAAACCTAAACTTCAAATTAAGTTAATAGACAGGCTGCCGCTGGCGTTTTTAATGCCCACGGGTAATGCGGGATACAAGTTTAATGACAGAAAGCAGGATATAAACGAGAGTTTTGATCACTTTGTAACTAAGTTAAAATTGCAGGTGAAGGGGTGTGCTTATGCAAATTCCGAGAGACTGTGTTTGTGGGGGATTGACAGTTAAGGTGGGTGGAGGAGTCACGTCATCATATCCCCTCCCATTTACCTCATTTCGCTCTGAGCTGAGCTCCGCGGCTAACGCCGTCTTCCAAAGCAACTTCGTCACACTGCCACCTAAAGTCAAAACTTAAATATATAAAGTCAGCGTCGGAATATATAAACTCAGCGCTGGAATATATAAAGTCAGCGGCGGAATATATTGTCACGCTTGGGTCACAGATTTGCACAGAGACACAGGAGGTCATAGAAACAAGAAGGATTTTTATTCAAACACTGCAAACACATGAGCTTAAACGTGCTCCATGACAAGTCAGAGATGACAGTTCCGCTAGGAGCAGAGAGAGAGAGAGCGAAAAAAGCAAGCAAACAATCAATTTTCAACTGACAGGCGCAGCACAAGGCTTTTAAGTTAGCGGGGCAGCGAAACATTAAGAAGCGAGCGAGTGACATACTACCATATTCATCAGTACAGCTACTTCGGAAACAAAGCAAGGTATAAACCTAAACTTTAAATTAACTTAATAGACAGGCTGCCGCTGGCGTTTT
>JANRMT010062794.1:8293302-8306508 GCA_026402145.1 Polypterus bichir lapradei
CCCCCCCAGTAGTTGATGAGGATTTCATTTGGAGTCCACTGTAAAGCTGCTGAAGAATGGAACAGAGCCTACATTGTGCTATTATTCTTGAACCTTCTTAGTCACATCAATAACTGTGATCGGCACTTCCAAAGCAGTTTACCGTGTTTCAGTTAGGATGTTAATATTTAAAACTGCTTACTAAATTAGCTTGCAGATAAACTGTGTTAATATTTGATGCCATTTTGGGAGACACAAACCCTTGGGGTTTAGTTCTTGGCCCAGGCGCCATGTGTTTGCATGGTTCCCCCATGTCTTGGTGGGTCTCCTCTCCCACCCAATTCACTTGTAGGACTTCTTCGCTGATAACTAGAAGCCCTTACTGATGGCTCTGCAGCCAATCCAGGATTGGTTCCTGATGCTGCTGATTGAGTTTGATTAGAAAATAATAATATGATTGTTTAAACATTCATGTTTATAATAGTGCACATTTGTTTGCAAACAAAATATAAGACAGTTCATTTGTTCCTTTTCTTCCAACAGGATTTTAAGTGCTCATCAGCTTAATGGTGGGCTCAGTCGATTCGTTTCTTCAGTACTGAGGAACCACGTACAGCCTGCTAATGACTGAAGTCAAAAGAAATCTTCTGTTATAAATTGTGCCAGAAAATTGAAGAAAATGCCACACATTCCCTCAGCTAGGCCCTCAGGGGCAATCTGCCATCTTTTTAAGCCTCCTCTCATGTTAACTGTTTCCATGGATGTGAACCTTCAGCTAATCAGTCTTACATTTTAGGGTGGGCAGCTTCACTTATAGTTTTATTTTTTTTTTGTAGGGCTTCTTTCTTAGCATTTGCTAATACATGAATGATGTGATTTTTTCAACCTAAAGGTGTCATTAGATATTTTTAAGTCATTTAAGAGCCCTGCCATTGCTCTGTCGCAAACAATATGACTAAAAGGTGTAATTGTAATTGTAAAGGTGAGAGTGTGCAATGTATGCAAATACCCTTAAATTAAAGTCTGCAATATGGACTTCAATCACATCGAAATTGTTTGATTTGTAATTATAAACTGTGGAGCAGCAGAGTAAATCAAGTCTTTGTCCCAAACATAGTGGAGGACAGTGTGTATTGCTGTTGTAAGACACTTCGCTTGAAGAAATTAAAAACTGCTTAGTGAACAATAATTTAACTTTTTGAAGTAATAATAAATATTGTATACACTTGGTTTTCACACTTGGGTGTGGAAAGCTGTGACTCGGAACATCATGCATGGGGTGGTGGCTTGGGTGATGTTCCTCACCCTGAGATCTTAGTAGTTTTCAGTTTTCTCCTTACTCCATGTTGACATTTCTTTTTTATATAAGTGTAACAGGAACATTTAAATACTGAAACAACATTATACAGCAGAAAAGGTATGTGTGGTGTCCATTGCTGTTTATGGGCTGCTCGATACTGATGTATCGACACCTTTTCCAGCATTTGAAGCACAGATGTTCGAAGCGTTGCCTCAAGGTTCGTTTCAAACACTACCAAGCACGCTAGCGCCATGACTTCACCAACATCATTGCAGTCAGGGAGCAGATTGTGGTCATCCAGTCTACTCCAGATCATCTTTGGCTCAAAACGTAAAAGCAGTGGCCCTTCTTCATCTGCAGTGTTCTGACATGAGTTTGAATTCTACATAAAAAGTTCTGTAGTACTTCTCTCTATATGTTAAATACTTTTTAGAGACATAGTGAAAGATTCATGTGCGAGTTACACCAGGTCTCTTAGTGTGGTGTCTTGTCTACGTAAATTAAAACCTGCATATTGGAACAGTCCAGCGTCTTTTCTCCCCCATGAGAGACTTGATAGACGCTTTACATTAGAGTTTACAAAGCCAATCACAACACGATTTTAGTATTCAGTGATATTCAAATCTGGTATGTACTGTTGATTTCTAAATGTAATGCGAATAAAAGTGTGTGTGTGCTGTACAACTAATTACAACTATCTTTAAAAAAACAATCGGTGCCATAAACGTCTGCAGTTTGTGAAAGTCTAGGAGCTTCTGCATTAATAAGAGAAAAAAGTTATAACCGATTCATTCAGAAATGGACATAAAGACAAGAAGGAACAGCTGGATAAGCACATCTGGACCCAAACTTTCAAAAAAGCATCCAACTTAGTGAGCAACATCTTGTTTCTTGTGAATGCGTCTTGTCAAAGGATGGCAAGGGATCTGTAAATAAGTCATCCGAACTGCCGCCCAACAAAATAAATGTAAATAGAATTACTTAAAAGACTGAGCTTCTGTCGTTTCTGTATTCTTAAACCATCTTCCAGGTATGCAATCCCAGTTACTTGACATTAATGTTTCTCTTCTCCTTACCTGTCATTTTATTTACCTGCTGTCACTTGTCACCGATCATCAACACTGAGTTTCATTCAAGGCTTTAGCTTCCTCCCTATCATACATATAAGACGCACAGTTTCTCTACACAACATTTCAATATTAATAGCAATATGGCAATAATGAGAAAAAGCACAAGATGGGAATATTTATGAGAAGAGCCTGAGCATCATTGTAAGGAAGTGTCTTGTCTCCCATTACTTGGAGCCTTTCGGTCTATCGGCCACACTGACTCGCAATACACAGAAACCAAATGCAATTGAGAATACCGACAATGACAATGTACACCTTCAGAAGTGGAATAAGTCGACGGTATACTGAAGCATTCCACTGCCGAATGTAAAAACACAAAGCATAACATTTCAGTTAAACAGAGGTTTGTTAATTATAAAAAAACTACTATATGTGGTGTTACTTTGCTTATTCTCACCAAGTATTATATATCTAAATGAATATGGGTAATAAGTTTAAAATAATTCAGATTAAATTATGTGTTAAAATATATATATAAAAAAAAAACCAAAAGCATTGGCCTTTAGGAAATATCAAAGATTGTGAGCTGTCATTTATGACCGAATGCATTATTAACGGCACGCACTCTCTGCACTGAAACAATGTAACATAAAAAATTTAAAAAAACCGCACAGTCCACACAAACTCACAGCCTCTTATTTTTGATCTTGCATAGGAAATGACAAGTCTGTTACAGTCAGATCAAAAAAAAGCTCCTGTTAAAAATATTTGCATATACAGAATATGAGACGATGTCAGTGAAGGTGGGAGTCCTGAGTAGTGACGAATAATACGTGACACTAAAGAATTAATAATGCATAATAACAGGAAAAATTAAAAATGATGACTTCCTAAAATGTATAGAATTTATAAGGAGCATTTCCAGAGGTCTGGTATACCAAATAGTAACTTAAACAATACTTTAAATAGTCCAACAACTCAGTGCAAGTAAATGGAGCGCTTGTCTGAAACCGCTAACAATTAAGGTTCACACTGTCACGCTGGATGTTTGGAAGGCGCTGATTGGTTGAAACTGTTTATAGTGATTTGTCCTAAAAAGGAAGTGCCATCCAGCGATCAGAAACAAAAACACATATTTAAGCATGCTGGTCAGTAGTTGTGTTTTTCTAATACAAACATTCATTACGACCCCAGTGCCTCCAAACGCTCAAATATGAAGTTTATTACGTTTTACAGTAAAACTCTTAGCATATGTAATATAATGCTACATCTTTGACACTACATATCAAAGGAAATCACAGCAAGCCACAATAACAAACATGAATTGTCATTACAATCTGTCACCGTACTAAATCAACTAAAGTTTGTAATGTCACCGAACTTTGCAAAGTGTCAGATGTTTGCATAGATTTGCAACAATTTAAAGCACAGTAGCTTTGAATGTGTCGATGCTTCACAAACTGCGTATGTCAGATCAGCACTCCGATATTTCATTTCCAATACGCATGTTAGCTCGGCGTTTCAAATCTTTATTAATTGAGCTTCATTTGAACTATGCATGGCACCAATAGATTTCAAAATCTCAAAAGAATTGTCAGGCAAAATGAATGTTTGTAGATCATCAATATAATTTACAGCAGGGCTGTCCAACTCTGGTCCTGGTGGGCAGCAGTGGCTGCAAGTTTTCATTCTAACCCTTTTTTCTAATCAATGAGCAGCTTTCACTGCTAATTAACTCCTTTTCCCTTCATTTTAATAGCCCTATTTTTAAGATTTCATTCCTCTTGAATTGATTCGTTTCTTCATTAAATAGCAGCCAAGTAGAAATGAGATGTGAAACGAGCCAACAAATGACCAGCTACATTGGAATATCAAACTCCAGCCAATTTCACTCCAACCAGTTTCTTAATGAAAAGCCAGTTCATGCTGTTAATTAAAGCCGTTATCAAATATCATGAATTGTTCCTTCTCTCATTCTGCCACAGCAGACTACGGATTTTCTGTTTTTTCTAAGACCACCATCAAGATGTTTTGGTGACCTGAGCAGACCAACATGACTGAGGCCTTCACCTTTCTTTATTTTCAGGTTAGCTGGTCATGTGGCGGCTTGTTTTATGTCTCATTATTGTTTGGCTTCTCATTAAGAAAAAAAAAACAACTACGGGGTCCGAGTCGCGTCAATTAAAACTAAGGCAAAACAAGTTAATCAGCAGCAACCACAGCTCACTAATTAAGATGACGGTTAGAATGAAAATCTGCAGCCAATGCAGCCCAACCATAATACTTAGTGTCAAGAAATAAAACTATAAATAATAAATCTTACAAATGCCGACTGGTAGAATCCATAATGCTGCAAAGAACAGCTTTAGTAATGGGGGTCACAACACCCGTCTCACCATAATACTCTCTTCTCATACTGTAAATATCCTCTCTTTGCCTCTTATCATTCATTTATAAAGATATATCAAAAATAAATGTCTATAATAAAACTAAACATCTGACTGACCATTTTAATTCTTGTTACGGCTGACTGCAGGTTTAGGGATATGAATTATTAAATATTAATCGGGTGTAATTTGTTCTTACTTTGGTTGTTAATGGATGAGAGTACACAGTAAATGTATTGTGCTTATGTAACTGGGATAGAAAAAGTATATTGTTAATGTTGAAAGAAAATCACGAGCATATATGAAAATAATTTAATGCACCGTTAATATAGTAAGGGCTAAATCATAAAAAGGCCTGTGCCTGTAAATTGTTTTATTTTTCTTAGTAAGCTATAAATATTAAATAAGTCACATTTGGGTATGCAGAGAGGGGCTGACAAGCAAAGTCCCCGCCACCCTCAACTTTTTTGCCTGACAGGGCCTGAGATACCTCAAAAGCTTGAGGGGAAGTGACGAGGCTCGTTTTCAATGTTATTTTTTTTTTTTTTTTAAACCTACAACATTGGGGCTGTGGAACCCCAAACAACGGTCGATTAAATGCAACCTAAAGAAAAGATGAGGGCTAATAATAATACTAATTACACAGCCAATAATAAATGATACAATGTAAAAGGGGAATATTTTTTAAAAGAGAATCTTATTATGATTTATTAAAATGTGTTTGTCGCATGGTACATTCCACCCGTTGTCGTTATATTTTTTTAGACATCAGGCACTGGAAGCTGCTGATGAACCTTTCTCTTCATTGCCAATCAGTAGCAGCAAAAAATAAAAGAAATAAAAGTTTTAACAGACGTCACTGAACTTAATTACGAGTTTCTTTAACATTAATGCAAATGGCAAGGAGATGTCACTAGAGAGGTGGATGTCAAATGCTTCAAAGTTTCAACATAATTTCTGACACAAGTGCTTTGTGAGGCTTCACTCTGACCATCAGTAATTTTTTCTTTACCTTTGGCATGTTATGGTACAATGTCATTACCTGGGGCCTCATGTATAACGCCGTGCGTAGAATTCGCACTATAACATGACGTAAGGACAAAAGCCGAAATGTGCTTACGCACAGAAAAATCCAGATACAGGAATCTGTGCGTACTCCAACTTCCACGTTCTTCCGCTCCATAAATCCGGGTCAGCATGAAAAGTAATGCTCGTGCATGCCCTTTATGTCCCGCCCGAACTCCTCCCAGAATTACGCCTCTTTGAATATGCAAATCAATATAAATCGCCCTTAAGCTCAGCCTTCTGTGAAAAGACAATGGGAAAAGCACAGGGGAAAATATAAGAATTTCAGCGAATACTAAGTGGAGGCAAAGGAAAAACATACTATTTGTTTAATTAAACCGTGGTATAATCAACAAAAGGAAGATGATCGAGTGACATAGAGTGTTGGAGAAACTTGAAAGCTCAGATATCAAAGTCGCCGTGAAAAGGCGAGTTGCAGCCCACCGTCTGAGTGTCATATGAAAGCTTATTAGGGTACAGAGAAAAACAAAAGGCACACAGTGGGGAAAAAAGCACGAAATGTCAACTTCAATCTCGAAATTTCCACTTTAATCATGTAGTCTATTTTGTCATTAAAGTAGAACATCATAAACATCATCTTAAAATCGTTTAACCAGTTTCTCAAATCACATCGTAATAAAAGTAGCACGTTAAATGCTTTGTTTTGTATGTGATCTTCTATGTGCTCTATGTGTGTGAATCACTACGTGCTTCTTAAACAGACTCTCTTCCTCCAACAGGACACAGAATCCATTACATTCGTTATATTACATCTCTCTGAATAACTAAAATACTGAGAGGTATACGTGATATCATTTTCATGATGATAGGAGTTAAAGCATGTTATTAAACATGGAAACACGGTGGCGCAGTGATTGTGTGCGATCTTCGAAGAAATAATTTATTGCAGCGGTACTCAAGGGCGGCTCTAGGCTTGTGGCAGCCCTGGGCAGAGAAAGAATCAGTGGCCCCTTCGCCAGCCAATGTCAATATGGTATCTTATGCACGATGGATGGCCACGTCCATTGCAGACACTGCATAGCAGCCTCGTGCTCATGACACAAGCGTTTAACTTTTGTCGAAATTTGCCATTTTCTCTTTCTGTTTTATATTCAATATATATTGGCGTGGCCGCCCCTGCAGTCCTTGCTTTTCTTTCTCCAAGTAACCGATCGCCACACAATCAGCTCTGTAATAGACGTTAAGCCATCTGTAAGCTTAGAGCGCCGATTCTTCAAAACGTTTAAGGAACATTGAAATATCTTCGTAGTACATGTTTAATTATTCTATCCTTCACGACAGTCCCAGTGAAGAATATAATTATTTAAATGAAGTTAAAGTTTTATCTGTATAATATAATAAACATATTTTGCTGCATTTCATCTTAAAAATGATGTTGTCATCATATGTAAATACGCGCTTTATAAAGTGGCTCAGGTTGTGCAATATTATAACTGTAGTGCAAGTTTACAGTGAGGTGATTGTACTTATAAGTACAAACAGTTCTACAAGGAGCAATTGATTGAGTGCATTTATAGTTCTTGGGATGAAACTGTTTCTGAACCGCGAGGTCCGTACAGGAAAGGCTTTGAAACGTTTTGCCGTGGCTGAGGTAGCGTGTGCCTGATGCTGTATACCGATGATTCTCTTTCCGATCAGCTGCTGCTGTGATTCACACTCAGACACAGTGATATAAATACTCTGAGTGCTGCAGTGAGAGTAATATGGAAAAAGATGATCCACTGTGGCAGCTCCTAACGGGAGCAGCTGAAAGAAGAAGGTGCAGTGAGAGTAACAACGCTAAAGCAGTTATGGTATTTGGAATACTATGGCTATTTCCTGGACCATTATATTGTTACAAGTTAATTACAATCAGATGCATTACACTAATAAACAATATGCGGTTTCAGTGTATTTATAAAGCCGCGTCAGGAAAATAAGGAGTAACCACACAGGAACAGTAGCATTGCTTTGACGCTGGGTGCCGCCAGTCTGCAAAACTGAGTGGAGAACTTGCGTACGACAAGGTATGAGGTACCGTGGAAAAGTGCGTGGTTTTACGGCAAGTGTAGGTTTTATACATCGCGATTTGAACATGGAAAAGTTCTTACGCAACATTTCTGTGCGTATGCACCATTTATACATGAGGCCCCTGATTTGTAAAGCCAACATGCCCATTGTGACACTGTAGGCTACCACAGCACAAGGCTTATCATCTTCCACATTTCCTTTGTTAAGGTCTTGTTACATGACCGGACTACTAGTGCACTATTGGTAGTCCTCCTCCTGTTGAGAGCAAACAAAGCAATTTTTACGTTTGTTACACAGCAGTAATTGACTAATAGGTGCACCAGGGTAGCCCCTTTTAAAGAAGACATCTTGTACACAGTCTTAATCTCAACCCTAATGCAGAGCTATGAGCACCTTCACAGCTGAGCTGTTCACTTGTGTGGAAATAAATGGAGAAGATTCTAGATGCACATGTAAATACTTAAAAGTAGACTTTCTTAAGGCAGCTCAAGACACTGATGGCAAAGAATTCTGCAACAATATGAAACTGCCGGTTACTGCTCTACACAACATATATTTGGTCATTCCAAGACACAGAACAACTCAAAATTCTCAGACAGGAACCAACATGAAAAGATGAAGGAGGAGATCCGTACACCTCTTGTCTGAGGAAAATCTTGCCCAGCCTTGTGCACAGGACCACCATTGAGATAATCTTGACAAACCCCAGAACGTTTACATTCTCTGGAACCCTATGCACAATGCTGTCATACAACCAACAAGGGGTTCCTAAAGGACACGTCAGTACTGTAGGTAAAAACTGCCCAGTTACTACATCATTAGGACCCGCCAACTCATGGAGAACTTGCAGACAGACAGTGGTCCAAGTAACTCACCCTTTTTCAATTGCTAAGGCACTGATGGGAAGTTTTAAAAAATGACACAAGAACGTACCTGGTCAGATGAAAATGCAGGTCTGAACTCCTCGTCTTTACCACGGAAAGCAAGGAAGCTCACATCTAAACCTGATTGTGCAGTTCAATCTTACTGTTACCACTATAATCACAAGAAAACATTCTGTTACACATGACATATCAAAGGGGTTTCAAATATTAATAATACGCAACATCTGGATTTTGATTTTGTTTTTTAGTAAAGTTTATTACAATTTTAACAAACAATTTAAACAAATTCACACTTTAAAATATTTGTTCAAAACCTGTGTTGTAATTTAAGAATTTGGTACAAAAAGAATATTTGTATATAAAAAAATAATATAATAGTCCCCATTTATCAAATAATGGAACACATCTGTTGACAAGTTTTGAAAGGAGTCCAAATAAAACCTGGCCAGCATTCTCCATGCTGAGCACTGCCATGATGCAGAAGAGGAGCTCCACACACCACTGGGAGTGCAACCAAGTCTGACAAAGATGAGCTGGTCCTGCTCAGATATGGGATTTAAAAGCAAAAAAAAAAATAAAAATAAAATCAGTGCATTAAAATTAACCAAAAGATGCTTGAGCTCCCAAGGTTTGTAATTTCTTTGAATAAAATGTCTCTCAAATTCATCAAAGTGTGAAGGTTTTGATTTATGGAAAAGAGGCCGCAAACTGGTACGTGAATACTGGGTGAGCACAGACCATCATGGTACATAAAATAAAGATCAAGAAAGATAACCAAATAAAAATATTGTACTCTGTTATATATATATACACAAAAAAAAATCAATTCACATTCATTCTGCTTTTTAAGCAGTAGCAGTCCATTAGGAAACGACTTTAATTGCGGAGACGCACAGCAAAGATGTGTGCGCTAATGCACGCCAAGGAGTGTGTCATGTCAGAGATGGTGCTTAGATAATCGCACCAGTAAACCTTTTCAAATGAAGCACTGTGTACTGGAACACTTCAGAAAACACGCTGTAATCCTGTAGGGCAAGTGGCAGACTGTATAAAGCTACAGAACATGTGTAAATCAAGAACAATCAACATTAATTTTAGCAAAACCTCGTAAAAAATACACACACACATACAAATTGAGTATTTACAAAATGTACAGCCATTAAATTAAACTAGTATTAAAAGTTAGATGCATAGAATTAGAAGGGCATATGATTACATTAAACTCAATACTGAGTTTGAAAATCCTTTCCAGTACAAACAGTGTCAGGTTCAGATATTCAGAATCCTGTTTCTTATTTGCATCCATCCATTTCCTGACCCCAGTATCTCCTTTACAAGGTCGTGGGCACCTGAAAGTTCTGGATGAGAGTCTGTTTAAAATGACACATTGACCTCACAATCATTCACGTTCAGTTTAAAATGACACATTGACCTCACAATCATTCACGTTCAGTCCATACAGACTTGCCCTGTACTTAGGAATATAAAATGGAAGAACACAGAAAGCAAAGCTGAGGATTAAACTGCTTGCATTTTAAGTGAAATGAAAACTGAATCAAACATTTTGGTGTGCATTACGATTGCTTTAACCTTTACTGTGGCAGCCAACAGTCCCTCATCATCCTGCAAATGGCGTCAATTGTAGAAACACAAAGGATGACTGGAGGATTGCAAGGCGTGTCTGTGTGGAGTCTGCACATTCTCCCCTCGTTCACATCAGTTTCCTGCATGTTCTCCCGTTTTCCCTAAACAAGGGTGACACAGCTCTGTCCCAGCATACAGTACATGAGCAAGCCCCCCACACAGGGGCTGGGTCCCACCTTGCACCTGATGCTCCCAGAACAGGTTTCACCTCATTGAATGGATGAATCAAATGACTAATAATTGTGCTTTTCTGAGTTATTTTCAGTTTAAACTTACTGTAATGTTTTAGATGTAATTTTAAAGAACAGCAGCTTATAGATCTTATGAAAGAAAGTGAAGAGTTCTATGAAGGAAAGTTTTAGGAATGTTACCATTTTCGTAACCCACACTGTGAAATATTTTCAGTTGCCCCAAACCATTTGACACCACATATTTGTATATTCACAGAATCGTGAACAGGAACCAGCAAATAAATAAGTGCCAATTGTTAAATTCCTACCTACTCGCTATAGGCTTAAAATGTGAAAGCCAGGGAAGTGTCTCGTGGATCTAACCTGTCCACACAAACATCCCAGTGAAGTATGTACAGTGCAGAATATCATCACAGCTAAACAACTTGGCTCACTTTCAGACAAGCTTCCATCTTGTCTTAGTGGAAGCTAAAGATCAGTAGACAACATTACAACATAAAAAAAATAACTGGATGGCGTTGTACAAATATATCATATACAGTATGAGGGAATACAATGAATCCCCTTCTACTTCAAGTTTGACTTGCGCAAAAAAAAAAATTAAAATAAAGCTGCACTCGAAAACATCAGCCAATCACACGTTCCCCCAAATTGAACTCAGAAGTAAAACATAAGCAGCTAACTTCATAAAGGGGAAAACGTTGTTGAAGTGGGTAGACATTGGGATCTTTTCATGTCCTACATTCATGTACCTGGCCTTGAATTCCAGTCACTTCCCCACTAAATTATTTGTAAAAGCAGTGCTCAAGACTCTGAAACACGACAAGTTCATAGTGCAAAAGCAAAACATACATGGGCTGACCATCCAAACTCTCTAGCCGTATCCTCTGTGCTCCAAAAATGTGTGATGCTGTCTGAAAGGCGTTGATCCTTCCTGTGTTTCATGAGAAGTTCACCACCCTTTCTTTTTCATTCGAGCTGGCGACAGGATTTTGTCCATCTTCCATTATTACACCTGCATAAAGGAACTAATTCATAAGACCCACTTGCTATTTAATAGCTTTTGAAGAATTTTCCCCTTAATGTGAGCAATTTGGTCTCAGGGCTGTTGATTTTTGGTACAAATAATAACCTGAAAATGACTAGGCTCTTATTCCAGCTGAACTGTCTTTCCAGCTCTAGTTTATTGCACTCAGCAGGTTTCTCCTTAGGGTCCAGTAACTGGCTGAAGGGTGGAATGTTGATCTGTCTTGGTCTTGTGGTCTGCTAGAAACAAAACACAATAGAAAATAATGTGGAAGGTGCATGCTATGAACCACAGCATTAAGAATGTTAAAATCCTAACATGAGGAAAATGGCAATTTTTTTATAATGTCAAACAATTGTACTAATTGCAAAAATGATACATAACAAGAGCTACGCTAGACATTTTAAATATAACCACACAGATTACCTAGTCACAGCTGAATGAACTACGAAGGTTCCACAGAGAAAACCCTCCTTGATTCTGGACAGGCACTGCTAAAAGCAAGTGTAGACCCCCTCAGTCGTTACTGATGGGACTAACAGCATGGGCTGAGTACTCACATGTTCAGCAAAAATGATATCCCAGCACCCTCGCTGCATTTCAAGTGCAGCACAAGTATATGAAAAGTACAGTATGTGAGGAGTGAGAGAACCTTAAAAGATTCCAATCGCCCAGACTCACCACAGTTTATCATCACTTTCTCAGTAGCTGTCTAAGTACAGTATGCACTTCCCAACCAGCAAGTAACCAGGTTCACCCATATCTTCTAATTCCAGGAGCACATCTGTAGCTTGCCAGTTATCTTCTTACATGGCATTTCAATTGGGATTGCATTTTCTTTCAGCTTTGCTAATCTTCCCACATAAAGGTGAAAATTTGTATGAAGTACAAGAAATAAGTAGGATAGACAACATGACAGACACAATGCGTGCAGAATAACAGGCACACAAGAATCTTGAGTGGATATCTTCTCTTTCATGTCATAGGACTTTGAGAGGCAGGAAGCACAAATGATTCAAATTTCATGAAAACTAAAAAATGCAGCCACATCTATCCTAGGGAAGCCACATTTTGGACACTGTATGCAACCATATGCATAAAGTGGCACCAAATCATTCTCTGGAGGATTGCAAATAGAAAGGAAAGTCATAAAATACTACACAAGGCAAATTAGGAGGAACATTATACTAACACTGGATAGGGCCCCTCCTTTTGCTCTTTGCTCTCACACAGTATACATTCTTTGTGGCATGACACCTTTGAGATTCTGGGCCATGTTGATTGCATTATCTGCTTGATTCAAATATATACATATATACAGTGGGATGCAAAAGTTTGGGCAACCTTGTTAATAATCATTATTTTCCTGTATAAATCATTGGTTGTTACGATAAAAAATGTCAGTTAAATATATCATATAGGAGACACACACAGTGATATTTGAGAAGTGAAATAAAGTTTATTGGATTTACAGAAAGTGTGCAATAATTGTGCAAACAAAATCAGGCAGGTGCATACATTTGGGCACCACAAAAAAGAAATGAAATCAATATTTAGTAGATCCGCCTTTTGCAGAAATTTCAGCCTCTAAACGCTTCCTGTAGGTTCCAATGAGAGTCTGGATTGTG